>PVKU01004105.1:0-156594 GCA_004027475.1 Anoura caudifer
GTTTATAAAGATGTCCTGGAGGTTCCTAAGCCTCTCCTCATTTTTTTGAATTCTTGTTTCTTCCTCGTTTTTTGTTTGGTTGTTTCTTTCTTCCTTCTGGTCCACTCCATTGATTTGAGTCCCAGTTTCCCTCCCATCTCTGTTGGTTCCCCATGCATCTTTCTTCATTTCACTTACTGTAGCCTTCATTTTTTCATCTAATTTGTGAGCAAAATCAACCAATTCTGTAAGCATCCTGATTACCAGGGTTTGGAATTGTGCATCTGATAGGTTGGCAATCTCTTCATCGCTTAGATAAATTGGCTCTGGGGCTTGGATTTGTTCTCCGGTTTGAGCCATTTTCATTTCTGGGGTTTTTTTTTTTGTTTGTTTGTTTGTTTGTTTTGTCTAGTCGCAGCTGTTACGTAGTGAGGGGTAGAGCGTCAGGTGTTCCCCAGGGCGGGACAGCCTAGTCGCTGGGTAGTGATGCTGTATGTGGGGGCGGGGTCTGAGAGGAGACAATGGCGGTTGCTTTACTCACTCTCAGATTCCAGTTCCTTTCACCGCTTCCCCTTTGCCTGGATTATCTGCGCGTGAATGTGGGACCACCCGGTCAGCCAGCCGCCTTGTGCGGCCTCACCGGTTCTGCACAGTTGCCACCCCGTGCCCGGGGTCTGCTAGTTGCCGCCTGTGCACCTGGGGGCTGCCAGCCGCTGCTGCCTGCGTGCCCGGTCCACACTTCCGCTTTTTCCTGCCGCGTCTCCGCCCCTCTTACTGGTCTGGATGAATCGTTGTTGGACTTCCAAACAGTTTGATTTTCTGAGTTCTGGTTGTTTTCTTGTTTGTAAATCTTTGTTGTCCTTAATTTTGGTTGTGAGAAGAGGCACAGTATGTCTGCCTACGCCTCCATCTTGGCCGGAAGTCCGCACTCCCAGTTTTTAAGGAAAAGGAGCTCCTACCCTGGCTGGTGTGGCTCAGTGGATTGAGTGCTGGCCTGTGAACCAAAGGGTCTCCAGTTTGATTCCCAGTCAGGGTACGTGCCTGGGTTGCGGGCCAGGTCCCCAGTAGGGGGCACATAAGAGGTAACCACACATTGATGTTTCTCTCCTTCTCTTTCTCCCTCCCTTCCCCTTTCTCTAAAAATAAAATAAATATCTTAAAAAAAAAAAAGGAAAAGGAGGTCCCATAGGAACCTCCCTCTGTGCCCACTGTAGCCTCCTTTTCTATTTTTTTCTGGGCCTCAGCTCTATTTTGGCTTTCTGGATTGATAACCACACTGGAAACTAGTATTAGCCATTTCTTTCTTTCTTATCCTCATTCAAGGACATGCTTATTGATTTTAGAGAGAGGAAGGGAGGAAGAGAGGGAGAAAAACATCGTTCCGTTGCCTCTGGGATATGCCCTGACCAGGAACCAAACCTGCAACCTAGGCATGTGCCCTGAGTAGGAATCGATCCCATGAGCTTTAGGTTTATGGTACGATGTTCCAACCAAGTGAGCTATACAGGCCAGGCCACATTTCAGCATCACTTTTCCCACAGCCATTTTATGCTGTTTGTACTTGGCTAGCCACAAACTTTGACCAATTTCTGTTTTTTCCCACTTTTACTCCCAGGTTGCTGAGAGTGCTAAATTGATCTTAGGAATCACTGGTTCTTTTAAATAATTACCAGGCTGGATTTTGGGTGGCCAGATATGGTCTGCTCAGGAAAGAGAGAAGGAAAAAAGATAAAAAGTAGAAACTCTGAAAGCATTTTCTACCAGAGAAAAGAGTTAGAGGTGTCATTTCTTACACCATTTTCCTCTCTCTACCCACCTTCCTTCTGGAATCTGAGACCATGAATATTTCCCTTTTTTCTCTGGCATTTAGTGAAGTGGTTCTGTTTTCATAGCAGACACAAGGTCCTTGCCTGTTTCACACTTCCTTGAGGCCCTGGGACTCCCAGCTACACTCTCAGGTAGTAGGATCCCCCACCAGCATCTAGGGTCCGAATATCTCCCCAGGTCAAACCTCTGGCAGTCCTCACAGAGGCCTTAGAGAAGATCTCTGGGACTCAGTATTGTGCCTTTTCTGCAAGAGACCTGTAATAGATAGGTAATGAGTATAAGGATGAATTCCTACCCTGCTTAGTTGTTTTCTCCCCAAGTATAACTTTTGTCTTCTTGTCTCCTTATAGTTTTTTGCCTCTTTCACAGGCCCCAAACTATTTTTTCTTCTGTCAGTCGCTAGCTCTTATAAAGTATTGCCAGTAATATTGAGTTGAAGCCGGTATTTGTCGGGTAAGGAGCAGACCCATTCCTGACAAGGTGTTTCCCTTCCCTGTCTGCTGCCAATTCTTCCCTGGGATGGCCTGCCAGTGGTTGGCCCTGGGCAAAACTTAGACGTCTGTGTAAGGTGATGGTGCCTTCTTGCAGCAAAGAATCCTTATGTGTTATACAATGTTAAATGTTTGCCATACTAAACCTACTATAAATTGTGTCGCATTGCAACACTAGTCTCTAATATGTGCTAGTATACTCTTCATATTTATATTGCTTAAGAAGGGTGGTTGTCAGCTCAATACTTAAAAGAACTTTAGGGGAAACCTCGCCAGAGGCTCATTCCTCTGCACAATAAGTCTTTTAATTATTTATCAAAGTGGTAACAAATTATTTAGAATATTATAAATATGAAGTGTTTATCTGGGTCTCAACTGTATAACTATATTTAAATAAGAGATATTTTATAGTTTTTTTCAAAAGAATTCAAGAGATGGAAATGGTCTATCAATCTCAATTTGCAAAGAGAAGTCTCCCCTAAATCTTTAAATAATCTTCATAGAGTCCTTTTCCTAGTTCTACCTGTGGAAGATCTACCAAAATTAGCTTTGAGGACTTGGCAGTAGAATGAGGCTTTCATGTTCCTGTTGGCATCTTTTTTGTTTTTTAGGAAGCAGTATCAATTTTTAATACAAAAAGTCTAGCCAAGTATTTGAAAGCTGTTGATGAACTGAAAAATAATGTAGCTGAAGATGAAAAGCTGTCTTTGGAAGAAAAGAGTAGAGACGTTTGTGCCCAGTGGGAGGTAAGAACATGCGTTCGTAACGGGGTGTGTGCTAATCCATCTGACCGTGGACCTGTGTGCCATCAGAGTCGTTCCTGGTTGTCCTGTCTACCGCGCCTCACACAGGGCTGATCCCTGCAGGCTGCGGTTCCCAGGTGCCGCAGTGCTGGCTGCTGTGTTCAGCCAGTGACAGCACTGGAGATTAGAAGGGGATCGGAAGGGGGAAACCTGAGAGTCCAAAGGCTTTCTGACCCTCTCTTGTACAGCTGTGGCAGCTGTGTCCCCACTGGTGGCAGGTTCCTTGGTTCCAGCCTCTGGTTGGTGACCCTTCTGCCTGCACTCCACGGAAGCTCCCAGCCCAGTGGCGGGTAGCAGCTTTCTGCTGATGCTAATCTCTGGATTGCCTTACTGTCCCCTCTTTGGTTTTCATCTCTTGTGTAATCCATCCTAAGCATGTAATGCCCTCTGAAGTAAACATTTAGTGTTTCCTGGTTTCCTGGTTGGATCCTGAGATGACATATTGACACACATACCCAGAGTTCCGTAGCAAAGTAGGTACAGGCTTTGGTGGCACACAGGCCTGGGTCCAGCAGCTGTGACCCTGGGGAAGTAGAAACTTCATTGATGAAATGGGAATAACCCCACCAACTTGACAGGATTGTTGCAAAGATTTATGTAAAGGACTTGTCACAGAGATTGTGTGCAATAAACGGTATTTAGTATTGAATATGTTTTTTGTGTATATGTGTGCAGTTATGTATGAACATATCAAGAAGGAGAGAATGAAGAAATGTCATTGAATAGCTACTGTTAAAGTTCCTCCTAAAACACATGTTAAAGTAAACCTTATTTTAGACCTATTTTATATTTACAGAATTAGTACAGATAGTACAAAGAGTTCCAGTATAGTCTATGTCCAGTATCCCCTACTAGTCACATCGTACATTTATATAGTACCTTTGTTACAATTGATGGGTTAATACTGATACCAAGTTTATACTTTATTACTATTTCAGTTTTTTCTAGTGTGCTTTTTAATTTTTTGATCTTCACCTGAGCATATGTTTATTGATACTAGAGTGAGAAGAAGGAAGAGAGAGAGAGAGAGAGAGAAAGGAAAGAGAGAGAAGTGTCATTGTGAGAGAGAAACATCAATTGGTTGCCTCCTGTATACACCCTGACTGGGAATTGAACCCGCAACCTTTTGGTGTATGGGAAGATTCTCCAACCAGCTGAGCCACCCAGCCTGAGCCCTAATGTGCTTTTTAATCTGTTCCAGAATACTGTGCAGGATACATATTATAATATTTGGTTATTTCTGCATAGGTTCAGAAGTGTATTTTATATATATTTTTCTCAGTCCACAGCTCGTCTCTTTAATTCTCTTAATAGTGCCTTTCCCTACTAAAACACATTTTTAGTAGTTAGAAAGAAAAAAAAAAATGTGTTTATGGGTCTGATACATTTTTAAAAATTTTCCCCAGAGACACAAGGATGAATCAGAATTTCATAAGCTCTATTTCTATCCTTTGTTACTACAAATATTTTTATTGTGTTTTTAATGGAAAACTTTTAATATATTTTGTTCCCATGGTTAATATGTGTCTTTGTTTGTTTACAGTCTCTTCATCATGAAATGTCTTTGTATATTCAACAACTAAAAATAGACATTGAAAAAGGAAAAATTAGTGACAGTATTTTAAGACTTGAAAAACAAATAAATAGAGAAAAGAAACTAATTCGCAGAGGAAAGACAAAGGGTCTCATCAAGGAACATGAGGTAAACCATGCATTTTCCATTTGCACTTTGTCATCATTTTGAGATTTTTCTCTTTTTTTTGTATTTTATTTTAATTGTTCTTGCACAGTTTTCTGTCTTTTGCTCCCATTTCAGCCCACCGCCCCAGCCCTCCCCACCCCCTGAGATTTTTCTTAAAAGGGGTTTTGTATAACCTTGACCTTGGATTGCATCTGCTCTGAAAATGACTTCAGCCGTCTCACCCTCTGCGGATTATTCCTTTTGCAGTTCAAGTTCTAAGTACAGCCTGTGATTCTTGCATTTTAGAAGTGAGAAAAATTTAGCATTGAGTTAATAGTTCATGACTTCCCTTGATATGTGTCAGTGACCACTGTCCTTGACGGTCTGGTTACCAACCTGTCACCTGTTGCTGAGGCACCCAAAGTTACTTTTGTGAGGACACGCTGTCCTCAGAAGTGCAGCTTTTGTGATAGATATCAAATCAGGATGGAAACCAACTGGGCAAATTTAATGTCCCCTTTTGGTCCCCGTCCTGTTTGATTGCTTCTATGTATTGGGTTGGCCAAAAAGTCCGTTATGTTCTTTTCTCCCGTACAGTGGCTCTGGTAGTGCTTAGTTGTCTTTAACTTCATCCAAACAATTGTGTTAGACTGTATTGTGACAGCTCTCATATCAGTGCGCATTTAGAAAAAACTTATCAAAATTGGTGAATTGTTATGCAGCCACTTTAATATTGAAGATGGAAGAAAGTGTACAACATTTTTTGCATATTATGTTTGTTATTTCAAGAAAACAGCTGAAATGCAAGAAATTTGTGCAGTGTATGGAGAGGGTTCTGTGACTAATCGAGTGTGTCAAAAGTGGTTTGCGAAGTTTCTTGGTACTATTTCCATTTTGGCCAAATATTTCTTAGCTGTGGGGCCTTCTTACACACTGGAAGATGTTTAGCAGCACTCATGTCCTGAGATAGCTGACGTACTCGAAATATCCAAATCAATAAAGTTATTGGTGAAAATGAAAAATGTGTATTTTATTTTACAGAATAAAACATAACGGACTTTTTAGCTGACCCAATACTTGAGAGTACTGACTTCTGTTTTCATTTTTTTTTTCAATTTTTTTCTTGCCGTGGCTCTCCTAACGTCATTCTCTTGCTTTCTCTTATTTTCTTACTTTTTTGTGTGCAGTTTTTTTTCCACTGTACTTCAAAAACATCACCTTCTTATTATTTCAGCTCAATATTTTAGTTTTGAGAGTTTCCATTTTTGGCTAATTCCGTGATGCCCTAGGCAATTTTATGCATGCTGGGGTTCTAGCTGCCCGCTCTCCTGATGGTGCGTAAATCTTTAAGAGCAGATGAGTCCTTTGCTCTGAACTCCAGGTTCTGTTTCCAACTGAGATACTACAGTGTTCTTCAGAGACCTCGCATTCAGCACATCCAAACACAAACCAACGGCATCTTCTCTCAAACATTTCTTCCTCCTACATACCCTGTTTATGGAAAGCATTGCTGTCTCAGCATCTCCTTCCTTTCCTTCCCACCAGCCTGAATGGAGTCTGTTGCCAAGTCCCATCTGTTACACTTTAGAACAGCTGCTTCTTTTTCTTCTTTGTCATCGGTGTTGCCACTTCCCTTAGCCTGGGTTATTTTCTCAGCATGATGAAGGTGGCATCATCTTCTAAACTCATCATCTGAGTGACCCCATTGAATGACAAATCCGTGTCCGTGGCTCACCTGTACATACTCCCAGGGTATTTCCAAACTCCTGAGGAGGCCGTTCAAGTTCTTCGCCGTCTGGCCGCAGGACATGCCTGTAACACTCTTTCTGTGCAGGCCCTCCAGCCACACTAGACTTCTGTCCCTTCAGAACATCTGGGGCTTTTCCTCTGTAGGCTGCTCCCTCTGTTAGGAATGCCCTCTCGGCCCCTTTACCTGGAGCTCCTCATTCTCTCCGAAGCTGAGGTTCCCTCGTGTGAACTAGGCTTTCTCTGACTCCCTAAGGCAAGTTAGTGGCTCTGTCCTATCACTTATCACACTCTGTGCTCATTATTTGTGTGTTTACTCTAGGAGAGGAAAAAGTTTTCCTTGACCCTCCTAGAGTCCCTATCTGGGTCTGAAAATTAAACTGACAAAGATTAACAAGAGGTAAACATACATATCTTACTGAATTTTCACATGTACCTGGGAGCCTTCAAAGAGATTGAAGACCTAAAGAAGTGACCAAAGCAGGAACCTTTTATACCTTTTAGACAAAGAATACATTTGTGAAGAATTGGCAAAACAACAGGGTTTGGGCTGGTGGTGGTAAATGGTGAAGAAGTAAGGGGAAGGATAAATGTTAGTTTAACCAGATTTGTTTGCAGATTCCTCTGATAGTGTCTCTGGGCTGGGAAGTATTTATCTCCAGTAAAAGGAAACATTGTTTCCCATATTTAGGCAGAAAAGGGAGAGCTTTTTCTGCATTTACTGCTTCTTAATTGCCTTCGGCTCAAAATAATTTTTAGGTCACAGAGGCATATTTTGGCCCTGACTGGGTGACTCTGTTGGTTGATGGTCCTCCCCTACCCCTAGAGGTTGTGGGTTCGATTCCCAGTCAGTGCACATACCTAGGTTGTGGGCTCAATTCCCAGCTGGGTTCATACAGGAGGTAACTGATTGATTTTTCTACCTCACATCGATATTCTCTGTCTGTTACCCTTCCTCCCCCCCTTCTCTCTCTCAAATCAATAGAAATATTTCCTCAGGTGAAGATTTTAAAAACAAAGGCGTATTTTGGGGTGACACATTCTGGTTTTCTTACTCCAGAACTGGACTGTGGCATATCCCTTCAGGCCCGACTCCCCCATCTTTGCTTCTCCATGCCCATCACCACACCAGGCACACAGTGGACAGGCTTCCAGCAGACTGTGCTGTGAGAGTCATGCACATCTGTTGTGTCTAATCCTTATGGACTAATTATGTAAACTCATTTGGAACACATTTCCTGCTTTGTTTCCTCAATTAGGCCTGCTTTTCTCAGGAAGGCAGTCTGCACCAGCTTGATCGCCACATGGACGTCCTTCGGGAGCTGTGTGAAGAGCTGACTTCACAGAAGAGGCAACAGGAAGTGAGGAGAGTGCTCAAAGATTATGAACAAAAAATTGAAAGACTTCGGAAATGTGCTTCTGAGATTCACATGACACTGCAGCGCACAGTGGGAGGCACATCAAAAAACAAGTTAGTGTTTCATCAGAATAGCGACGTGCCAGGGAAAACACAAGATAAAGCCTCCTGCAAAATCAAATAATATTGAGTATTATTATGCATTCCCTTTCAGGCTTCATGTTCTCCCTCTATTTCAACATACAATTTTGATTCCTTCCCAGGGGGACTATGGACACGTCTGAGAACGGAGGAAGGAATGCCCACAGTGAGGTGCCCTCTGCAAACTCAAATAATCAGCCTTCGACTGAAAAGGTGATAAATGTGGATAATGTGTTTTAGAAGTAAACCCAATGAAAAAGGCCAAGTGTACAGTAATCCCCTTCTCATTGATTAAGTGATGGTTTTAATTATCTGATAGTTTTCATCAACTGAGAATTCCCACTTAAATCATGCAAGGAGTGTTGCTTTTCAAAGAACTGGAATGAAGCAAAGCTCTAGCAAGCATAACTTAATTTTCCGCTGAGGGTACAGACAGTTGTTTTTTTTTTAAAGACCATTTTGAGTCATTATGAATACATGTCAACAGAGCACATTACTATTGTGGGTATAAAAGGTTAAGTTTAATCTGTACAGATGCCTCAGTGTCGTTGAGATGAGGTAGTTCATTTATCATTTGTCTTTTGCTCATTATAGTGTCTTTTACTTTCTTCGGGATTTGAGTTTTCATTTAGAATCTTCGGTAAGTGGGCACTTACTATGTATCACTGCCCATATGGCCAGTCAGAAGGTGTGGGAAAGGAACAAGGTATATTTGTTTTGAGAGGTCTGCTCCTGCACGCTAGGCTTCTGTCTGCTTTTGACTATCGCTATGTGGTCGCAGTCAGCAAGAGCATTTAGGGGTTGGGAGAACTTCTTCACTGTGCTGACATCCCAAGTAGAAGGTCAGACTCCGTGTAATAAATCTTCCCTGTCCCATGGGAAGACCTTTCTCTGAGCCAAGAAACCCCAGATAAATTGCATGGTCTCCTGGGGTACAGAGAATCAGTAATATGCTTTTGTATCAAAAAGTGTTTATCTCTTCTAGACAACTAAGTATATTGAAGATACTGTGTTTGTTATTTTGCGTATTTGTTTAGGCAGTAGAATCGATTAAGAATCTGAACCTGGAATCAGAGTTAAAGCCTCATCAGGAAGAAAACATGGAGAAGTATGAAAAGGATCACAACACATCTATGAATAGTTTACTGGAGAGGTAAACTCTTTCAAACTACTGGAGTCTACCAAAAATCTTTCAGCAACAGAAACATGTTATACTTTCATAAGTTCTTACTGCCCTTTAGTCATGATTTACGCATGTGGTCCAGCAACTTAAACAGAGATTCCCTGGGATTTTCTTAGGGAAATTGACAGTAATTGAAAACCTTTTTTGTCTTATTTTTTAAATTAAGTGATGTCATATTTAATTTTTCCCAGGTTTGATACACACAGAGAAACACTTGAACTACACCTGCAAAACAACAAATTTAGGATTACTTCTGATTTCCCAAGTGATAGGGAAAGGAGTAGTGCTTGTCTGCAGGATAAATGGGAAGATCTACAGGTAATTATTGAAAATATTATTAGAGTTCATCTTTTATTGGAAAAATAATACCCCCATGAGGAGAGAGATCACCATTTTTGTTGCTGTCCCTTATGTGAGATGTTTCCAAAGAACTTTGTTGGATTGTATTTCTAATGTCATCTGATTCTAGGAAGTGGTTTGCACCCAAGTATCAAACCCAGGAAAGACTTTGGTTCAGGGTCCTGATTTGCTGCTCGTGCTGTAATTTGATGCTGTAGACACTGTGACTTGCAAAATTTTGGATTATGCTTATGAGGGCTTCAGATGAATTGGTCAGAACAATGTGATTGAAGGCCATTTAACCAGCACTTCTTGCTGCTACGTTTGCTCTAAAATTACCAATACATGAAAAACCAGTGACTCTAAATATTTTTTAGTTTATCATCTTAGCCAAATTGTCACATTGTCTCTCAGATGTTGGACAATCAGAAAGGGCCATGCAGTTGAGGGGGTTTTCACTCTAAGTGATGGCTGATCTTCCTGGAGAGCCATCAGAGGATGTATTGCATTTGATTCAAGAGCTAAAGAAAAAACAGTCTAGCAAGTGGTAGGCACATCTGTTGTAAGCTCTTTTTTATTTTGAAGATGATCTGTGCATTGTAGTGCAACACATGTGTACTTGGACATGCAGTAGAGTGAATCCTCGCAGAAAACACATCGAGTAGAGAAAAGGCCACGGGTGGTTCCTAGGTGCCCCCCCATATTTTCTAGTTCCTTCTTTTATGATGCTGTTTCCTGAGTCACACTTTATGGACTGGCTCCTCTCTGTTTTGCATATGAATAGGCAAAATTCCTGTGTTAAAATCTCTGTTGTTCAAATGATGGAGTCAGCATGTTTTCAAAGCAATTAAAAAACTGTCTTGAGACCTTACTCCAGGGACTGAATAGTAAATTGGTTAGAAAAGCTATACTAATCCTTGGGGAAAGTGAAGGATAAATTATACTGGTGGGTACACAGTAAAATTCTTTCAAAAAAAAAAAAAAAGAACCAAGATAAGGTGCTAAAATGGTACAGAATTTTTAGGTATTTAATTATAAATCATAAATTACTTTTATTCGCTTCTCGTTTGTTAGAAATAGTTTTTGTTCACTCCAATTTTCTTTTAGTTTAGGGAGAAACAAAGATTTATTATCTAGGGGAAATAGAATGTCTGCTCTTACAACTGTATGTGTCATTCTGAATTGCCTTCTGTGCACCTAGCGCAGGGGAAGGGAGTTTGGAATTGGATGAAAGCCACATTGTTGACTCCCTTGACTTCATTAAAAGGGTCCTCTGACAGCACAGTTAGTGTCATTGTTCCCTGGTAGATGCTTGTAGGTAGTTGGAAGATAATGTTTTTTAAATGTATTTTTATGTGAAACTTTGTGTCTCCAGTTGGTGCTGTCTCATTTTCTAAGAACAGAATAATTGTGCCTATTAACATATAAGTTGATAAATAAGTTTATGTATTTTCATCCAGGACTTAAAAAATAAAACTGAAGCTTGCTGGAAAGAGTTTGAGATGACGTCATTGCAGTTAGAAGAGCTTGAGAGTGACAGAAAGAAGCCTTTTATAATTAAAGCAAGAGACAGATTAAAGGACAAAGAGAAAGAGTTTCAGATGACTCTTAAGACCAGGTATAATTCTGAGAACTATTGGTAATGAATTTATTCAACTTTTAAATGCCATTTTAAGCTAGTCTAGTACTGTACTAGTATGTTACTTTATTTACTTGTCACAGCAACCGCAAGAGAGGCTGCCATTTTACTGGCTAGCAAACCGATAGGGAGGTTAAGTAACTTAACTGAGCCACACTGCTGGCCAGAGACTTACGTGGAGTTTAAAGTCTGTTAAGTTCCCAAAATCATCCTCTTCCCAATGTCCCCCTGGGGCTTGAATTTGGTCATATTGCATGGCCTCTCTGGGCCTTTCCTAATTTTTAATTTCCTAATTTCTAAAATGAGAGTGCCATAATTACCCCTATACGTAGGATATGTATCCCCGGTACGTATCCCCGTTCTACATGGGAGGAAACAGAGGCTCCGAGTCTGTATGTTAACTATCCAGTGCCACACATTTCAATGTATTGTTAGTAGAGCCTATTCTTGGCTCTGTTATATTTCCACTAATAAAATAATTAGTATTTATAATGAGGTCTCTTTGTTATCAAGGCAGTGTTAAATTATATGCAGTAATTTGTATTTTACAATTTTCCATTCAGTGTGGTATGTTAAACTACTAAGAATACTTGTATAGGAAACAACTCATTCTTTGCCATTTTGGATTGCTGGGTTTTGGTTTTAATGTGATGCTCTATACATATTGTATGTATTTGTATTAGACAATTATTTGCTGTTCTTGGTCAAGTAGTGGTATTACTGTGTTTTATAGGGTATCTTTCTGCTCTGTTTTCCCCTACATCTTGTTTATTTTTCACCTAGAATGGAGTCTTTGGGGATGGCGCTACAGGTTGTATTACCTGTAGAGGAGGAGTCGCTCCTTCTCTGTGGCTCAGACCTCCTTCTTCACGAAGTGGCTTTTCGAGAATTTCATCTCACTGATGCTGATGGCCTGTATCGAAACCTGAGAGTAAATATAAGTTCTCATTGTATAGTTATAGAATCATCAATTACTCAGAGATTTACACATGTTTATGCATTTTCGGTTATATACCAATAGTATGTATTTAGAATATAAACCATGACAGAAAAATCTTCAGTAGTTTAGGCTTGTTATTTATTTCTCAACCCTTTAATTCCTTTCAAATTTGGAGGTAGGTACTGTGAAGTAAATGATGAGATATTTTCTTTGAATTCAAAATGAAGGGTTCCTTATGAATGCCTTTCCCGGTGACTGAATTCTTAAATACCTGCTAGACTCATATGTTTATATTGGCATATTCCACAGATTACTTATTCCAAATCCCATCATAAGTAAAAAATATTTGTTTTATTTTTCAGATTATAAACAGATGTCTCAATAGTTAACTCTAATTATTTTCATTGAAGCAATAGATTTATACTCTTGCTTTCTTTTGGGGATTGAAACATCAGGAAGGGTATCAGATGATGAAACAGCTGGGCCACCTGATCATTTGTAATGAAAATGTTGACACTGTCAACCTTGGTTAAACTGAAAAGCACTTTTCTAGATTAAATGTAGTTACATACTTTGAGGGTAGTTTCAGACATGCAGTCTTAACTTTTTTCTACCTCAGTCTTTTCAGCTTTTCTTACCTTTATTTTAGGATATTCAAGATTCTATAGCAAAACAGATAGAAATATGTAACAGTTTGGAGCACTCGGGCCACTTAAAGGAATTACACCCACTTGATCTACATGCAACACAGGCTATTATAGTAAAAAACAGATCACAACTTGAAGAAATGAACCACAGGATCCAGACAAGCAAAGATGCCCTCAGGGCCCTGGAAGATTTTCTGGCTTCTCTGAGAACAGCCGAACTCCCTGTTGGCCCTGTTACAGACCTTTCAGCCTCAGCTACACAGGTGGTACCAGAAAATACTTTGACAGTAAAAAATAAAGAGGGAGAAATTTATCTGATGAAAGATAAGGCCAGACATTTGGATAAACGTTTGAAGACGCTTGATATAAGCTTTAAAGATGCCGAGCGGGGTGAAGAGGCATCCTGTGAAAAACTCCTTGACGCTCTGTCCAAACACTTATTTGAGACACATGGTTGTGGCAGACAGGGGAAACTCACTGAAGAAGACAAACTACTACAAACTTGTACTCTCAAAAATAACGAGCTCCTGAAAAACATTCTAGATGTGCACAGTGAACTCAGTAAAATCGGTCTCAAGGATCCGACTGTTCCAGCTGTAAAACAACGGTAAGTATTGTTTCCGTCAGTTTCCGTCCAAGGCGACATTTTTCTGTCTTTTCAAATATCCGTTAGATGTAACAAATGCTTCCTGTCTTTCTGTTTCTATTCCATCCCACTCTGTTCAGCCTTCAGCATTCTTTTTTGTAGACTTTTCTGACAAACTTCCTTCTTGTTGATATTGTACTTTTATAAGATGTTATATAATTCTTTTTCTTTAAAGTTTTCATTCTCGTGAACTAAGGTGTGGATAGAGTAAGTACATGAGGTGCTCCCAAGTCCCTGTAGTGCTGTGTATTTATTATGGTGTTCTCTTAATGGGGGAAGACCTGGCAAACTCTACACATTTGCTAATGAAGAAATAAGTCGTAGCAGATGCACATGCCACACCTCATCCCTACTTCTTCCTTTATTATTCAGGTTCATCCTTCCTTCTGTCAGGACTAGGGTGGGGACTGAGTAGGAGGGCATGGGATTGAGATAAACTAAGGTTAGTGCCAATTCTGTGGGCTGAGCAGAATTGGGGTAAACTGAGGCTGGCAGCCTTCAATAAGAATGCTGCTATTTTCATTCTGCGAGGCAAAGTCGGCCTCTCAGTCCTGATAGTGGCAGTTAGGCAGAGTCCCTTTTGTGGAGCTCCCGTCCCCTTAGTAAGTCTCTCCCACTTTGGCTCCATGTGCATCTGTAGTCCTTCAGGTCTAGCGCTCTCTTGAGGCTCTCTAACTGACCAAGCTCTTTCCTCTGAAATTTCCCTGTGACTTCGGTCTCAATGAGACTTCCATTCCTACAGTACCCCAGTTCTTAATGAGGTGTCAAACTAAATACTAATGTATTATTAATTCATTGTTAATAGATTTTATTATAGATTTAGAAAGTATGTAAATTAAATATTAGTTCATTCATGAAAACCATACATTTATAACTAATAAATTGCTTTCATTCTTAATTTAATTAACACAACAGATATGTGGTTTGTGCTAGGCATTGTTTTAGGAACTAGAGGTGTAGCAGTTAACAGAATAAACAAAAATTCTTGCCCTTCATAAAACTTATCACAGAGAGGGAAGAGTAAGATATTCAGTATGTTTGATGATGATAAAAGCTATAGAGAAAAATTAAAGAAGGACAAGGGGTTGCAATTCAAAGAGAGTCACTAGGGACAGTTGTACTAAGAAGGTTAGATGGGGTGAGAGCTAGCCAAGTGACTTCCAACCTGGAGGAAGGGCCTTCCAGGCTGAGGGAGCAGTGGGTAGAAAGGCCAGGTGTGAGACTGGGCCTGGCATGTTTGAGGAGAAGCTGGGAGGAGAGAAGGGCAGCAGTGAGGGGGAGAGGTATGAAGGGGGGAGTCAGAGGTAATGGATGGGGTGGGGCTTAGCTCATGAAAGGACTTCTAGGCCATGTGATTACTTTGGTTTTTACTTTGAGTGGCATTGGGAAGTCACTGGAGGGTTCTAAGCAGAAGGAAGTGATTGGGTTTTTATTGTACCAGTTTCTCTGTGACTCAAGTGTGGAATGTAGGAGTCAAGGGAAGACATAGGAAGTTTAGTTTGACCTATTTCAGTAATCCAGATGAGGGATGATGGTGGTGTGGACCAGTGGTGAAATGGTGAAAAGGATTTAGATTCTGTATATATTTTGAAGGGAAAGTCTACAGGATTTGTTGACACATTGGACATAGGATGTTACAGAAATATTGGAGTTACCATTAACTGAAGTGGGAAAGCCTGAAGTTTATCAGGTAATGAATAAAAGATCAGGTGTGCTCAGTTTTAGAAGTGATAGGTTCAGAATAATTCTTTGGCTTTCATGTATGGATATCAATAAGACTCTTGAAATAGATGGTATCAGGGGTCAGGAGAGAGGTCTAGGTTAGAGGTATAATTTGAGAGTTATTAGCATTTTGGAATGCTGTTCAAAGCCATGAGCAGTGGAGTGCATTTAGATAGACGAGAAGAGGTCAGTGTTGTACACTGGGGTGGGGGAGAGATGAGGAGGAACAAGCCAAAGATGCTGAGGAGGTCAGTGTAGTAGGAGGAAAATCAAGAGAGTCCTGGGAGCCCAGGGACAAGGCCTTTCAGCTGAGGAGGTAAGCAGCTGGGTCAAAGGCTGCTGACTAGTGAAGGAAGGTGAAGTTTGAGAATGGAATGTGGGTTTAGCGCCGCTGTGGTTACTGAGGTCTTGACCAGTAAGCTGTTTTTAGAGGACCCGTAGGGAATAAAAGCCTTCAAGAGAAATTGGAAAAGAGCAAGTAGAGACAGTGGATATCTGATAAAAGCAATTTAGACCTAGGTGAATGGAGTTAATCCGTCTAGGATTAGTTTGCACATCAACACCCTTAGCTCTTTCTTGATATGGGAGAGGTTTTTACACATGGGATAGAAATATAAGTTTCTCTCTTCCTTGGGCCCCCACCCTTCCTCAGGAGCTTGTAGTGCTCTTCCATGTATCTCTGTTCTTCTCTGCACGCCGTGCTCTCTTTCCCACCCATTTACACACCCATACTCTTTCTTCTCGCATGCATATACACACCATTTACAAATGTGCTCCTCACAGAAAAAGGTTTCCATTTTTGGTTTTGTATATTTATTATAATAAAACACCAGATTAGTATAGCGCTGTGTAATTTTCATCTTCATAAACCTCATGAGGATAAGTTCAAGTTGGTGTGCTTCCCAAATTGCCTATATTTATATTGTCAAATTGGTTAATAATGGCTATCAATCTTTTCTCTTTCATATTCAAGAAAAAAATTATTAATCAAACTAGATAAGGACCTAGATGACTATAAAGAAGAGAAGAAACACTTGCAAGATATGGTTAGTTCTCTTCCACAATTTGAAGATGGCAGAGAAAAAGCTCTGAACCAACAGTGCCAAAATACAGCACTCTTGTGGGAGAATGCAAAAGCTTCCATCGCTGAATGGTAAGGAAAACAAGTCCTCCAAAATCTGAAAAATGGTCTGTAGCGTAATTGACTTTTTGAAATGTGTCTTTAAAACACTTTCCCATGGACCCAATGAAAGGACAAACAGGAGTTTCACACTGGAAGCTCACCGGGTTGATGTCTGAGCAGACCTGGAACCACAGATTGGGGCTTGAATGAACTTATGAAGTTATCTAGGAAGGGTAACAAGCGCATGGTATATTAATCACCCCACCTACATTAGTGTTCTGTTACTGCTCTAACCAATTACCATAAATTTAGTGGCTTAAAAACATCACAAACTTATATTACAGTCTGGAGGTTGGAAATCCCCAAATCAAGCTTTGTTTCTTTCTGGAGACTCTAGGAATGAATCTCCGTCCTTGCCTTTTTCGTCTTTTGGAGGCCTCCTACTATAGTCCTTGGCTTGTGTCCCTGTCTTCCATCTTTTTTTTTTTTTTTTTTTTAATTGATTTTAGACAGAAGAGAGGAAGTGAGAGACAGAAAGAGAGAGAGAGAAACATCAACCTGCTGCTTCACCTGCTGAGTTGTTCATTGATTCTTTTTTTTTTAAGATTTTATTTATTTTTTAGTCAGAGTGGAAGGGAGAGAGAAAGAGAAGGTGAGAAACATCAATGTGTGGTTGCCTCCCTCACACCCCCTACTGGGGACCTGGCCTGCAACCCAGGCATGTGCTCTGACCTGGAATCAAACTGGCGACCCTTTGGTTCACAGGCTGGCATTCAGTTCACTGAGCAATACCAGCCAGGGCCATTGGTTGATTCTTGTATGTGCCTTGATTGTAGATCAAACCCACAGCCTTGGCATATGGGGACAATGCTCTGACTAATGGAGCTACCCAGCCAGGGCCCCTTTCTTCCCTCTTTAAAGCCAGTATCTTGGCATCTTCTAATTTCAACCTCAATCTCTCTCGCTCTCACCTCTGCTTCTCATCACATTATATTCTCTGACTCTGACCTTCCTGTCTCCCTCCTGTAAGGATCCTTTTGGTTATATTACACCCACTTGGATAATTCAGGATAATGTCCCATTTTAAGACCCTTAACTTAATCACAACTGCAAAGTCCTTTTTGCCATGTAAGGTAACATATTCATAGGATCCAGGGATTAGGATGTGGACATTGTTGGTGGTTGGGGATATTTTTCTTCCACACCACCCTACTTGAATGTCAGATGTTGCCTGTCACTTGCCACCATCTTTCCTACAGAGCCTAGGCATGGCTCAAAGGTTTTCTTAACTGTGTAACAGTCATTACCATGAGTCCCAGGTGGTGAATCTGCTGAATCTACTCCATCCTTGGCTTCTCCCCCTTACACTCTGCCTGTGGGTAGGAGTAGTCTGGAGGACTGATCCCTATCCCTGTACCACCCAGGCCAAGGGTTCCAGTTGGGCTAAGAAGTAGAAGTACTAGTAGGAGATTAGAGGACAAGAAGAGAGAGTTCAAGGTGGTCTTAACCACCCCCCTCCCTTTTCAGCATGTGTTTTGGCAACTCCTACTGGACCCTCCTCTTTGACCTGGGGCACTTTCCCTTTCCCCCTGAGGCCAAGTGGCAGATCAATAGAAAGCTGAAAAGCTGCAGTTAGTCCAGGGGTGGTGCCTCAGCTCTCTGGTGATTTCCCTTAACTCTGCTCTCAGTGGTCCTTTATCACAGAACTCCACTGAGCGCTCTTTCCTTCCGGAACCTGCGTGCACAGTAGTAAGATAGAGCCTGTCTGTAGTATTTGATCTAGTCTACCCTTCGATTTTATAGAGGAAGGAATTAAGGTTCTGAGACTTACAGTTGTTTTTCTAAGGTCACGTGACAAATTAGTGCCCAGCCATAACTAAAAACTAGGTGTCCTAACTGCCACATTATCGGTACTATACTTTTTTGAAAGGGCTAAATCTAGAATGAGTTAAGTAGACTTAAACAGCTTATGACTTGCTGAATTATTTTTAAAATAATCTCTAAGAATAATTGTAAGGAGACACAGTTTTCCAAGATGTCTTTTGGTTAAGGATGAAATTGAGGTGCTGATTCCTTAAGGTTATGAATAGTATGTTTGTTTCTAGACTGTACTTCTGGTGATTTTTGAATATTGATCGGGTGAAAATACTAAATCAGTGATCATTTACTATCCACTTGCCAGATAAATACATGAGCCATCATTCTTAGGATAAATTGGTAAAACTGTTATAAACCATGTCAAGAAGAAAAATCCTTCTATAATGTATTAGTCTTTATTGTAGGATAATTAAAAAGAGAAAGAATGGTTTTGTTATGTTCAGACATTTTGCTGTTTTACATTTTTTTCTTCCTTACAGCCTTGACCAGTGTGAAAGAGTTTTGGAGCTCTTAAAACAATATCACAATTTTAAAAATGTCTTGACAACTTTGATTCAAAAAGAAGAGAATGTCATCTCCCTTCAGGCTTCGTACATGGGGAAGGAGAACCTGAAGAAAAGGATAGCAGAGGTGAGTCCGGCTCCAAAGGTAGCGCCACGTGTGGCCTTGCTCACAGCCTGCCAATAAAGAGGATGTTATAAATGGAGCCGTTTTCAAAACTTGGTTTAAAAGAACTTACTAGTGACTCTATTTTACCAAATACCTAAGAATTCATTGAGTATATCAGCAGAGCTTAAAAGAGATCACCCTCCAAGTTGATGTTTATTTGTTTTTAGTGCTAATCCAAGGATATGTTTATTGATAGAGAGAGGGGGTGGAGGAGAGAGGAGAGAGAAACATCCATTAGTTGCCTCCTGTTTGCGCCCTGACTGGGGATCCAACCCCCAACCTAGGTACATGCCCTGACTGAGGATGGAGCCCACAGCGTTTGGGGTACGGGATGATGCTCCAACCAACTGAGCCGCCCGGCCAGAGCTGTTTGGGTTTTGATACTGTCATGGTGGTTTTCTGTTGGAGTTGGGGGTCACCCCTGCTGCTACCTCTGTGAGGTGCTACCAGTCGGTGTGTGAACTACCTAAAAGGAAACTTCTACAAACCCGAGACTTCACTGCAGCCTCAAAAGAATGAAGACAGTAGGAAAATCCCCTTTGTTGTTAGTGGACAAAAGAAAAATTATGTTTTTATTTAGTTGCTTTCTACAAAGGTGTGTGGACTGATCTCAAAGTTGTTCTGTGTTCATAGCCTCAACAATCACAGCTTTGTATTCTAAGAAGAATAACAGTTTTGGACACTAGGTGTCATTATTTTCCATGATTTTATGTGGTTATCAATCAGAGTGGCATAAAATGAGATTGTTAGAAAAGAATACACTTTACTATATTACTATTCACCAAAATGTTGCTTTTCCTGTAGGTTTTATGAGCACTATGCTAAAGTGCTGTCCAAGTGTCGAAAGCATATGTGAACTTAGTCTACTAGATTCAGCTGGTTGTTAGAAAGCCATTTTATTAAACTTGCCAGTTGCTGAGAGCAACATTAGTAGAAGCTTCAATGGACCAGGTTCTTACGGGCAATTTGTTCCTTATCTAGAACTCCTGACCCTGAAGCTGAAATGACACTTAGGATTCAGACATATAGCCAGTGCCACAGAGGAGGTATAGCCCCTGTCAGGGACCCACTGTCTCAGACTCTGTACCTTGAAACTGACCAATCAGAAAGAGCCTTGTAACTGGATTCCTATTAAGAGACTTAATTGAGGGAGGCCACCAAGATAGGAGCAGACAGTCAGCTGGAGTTGCTTAGATGCAGCCCCTCTGATTCCATCCAGCGGAAGCAGCTTTGGGTCTGGTGGTCTTAGAGTCGAGGGGGATTCTGGCCTCATTCCAGTGGATTTAAGGAGCTGTGATTCCCTTGGTTCTCAGAGAATCCAATATGATCAGCTGTACAAGATCCCCTCAACCTTGTGTCCCAGTTCATGTACCTACTCCCCCACTGTGCCCCTGATGCCAGTTCCCCACCTGGTGCTTTTATTTCAGAATCAAGGTCTCTGCCTTAATCCCAGATCCTAAGCCCCTGCCTTGTGTACTCACCAGACGTATCTGGCTCCTCTTGCTTGCAGCTGTTCTTGGAATGTGCTGATCCTCCTTAGATTTTGAGTCCTACCTTTGTCCTGTCCAGTGGGATCCTGTTACCAGCAAAACCTATTTCTGTCCTATTTGGTGAGGTGGCATAGGAAAAGTGCCTAGCGGAGCGACTGGGACTCACCTAGTAACAAGTGTCAGCCGTGTCCCGCTGTGTGTGTGGTTGCAGGGGAGGAAGACACTTGCCTCTGCCCTTATGGTGTTTTTGGCTGGTCTGACAATCAAACAGACATGAGACAGATTAGCAAGAGAAAATCAAATTTAATATATCGCATTGGGAAGCCTGCATGCATGAGAGAGTCAAGCGACCCCTCATGAACTAAAGAACATCAGAGACAAAATGGGAGAATGGGAACATAGGACATTCCTTGCTAGGGGTGGGGTATGGTACCTTGGGCACTTCAAAGGGTTTTTGCAGAATGACAAGCAGAGCAGACATTCAGTGAATAAAAGTATACCCTTCTCTATAGCTAGGTCAAAAGAGGTTATCTCTGATAATCTCTTTTTATGGGCAAGGCCCTAATTCAAGTTCATCTAGGTAGTTAAGGGAGGGGCAGAAGTTTTTCCTGAGTCCCTGGGCTCAAGTTGACTTTAGCTCAGAACAATCCACAGGCCACAGAGGCACATCTTGTGGTGACTGGTTCTAACCCCTGTTCCCGACCCCCACTTGGCCTATCTGCAATTCTAAATGTTCCCTCTTCTCAGTTGCTTGAACACTCTTCCCACCACCCATAACTGCGTAACCAACCCCATAACTGTAAACTGTATGCTTGTTGACCAGTAGAACTTCCATCACCTTTAGGCATGTGGCCCTTTCCTGGGTGAGTCTCCCTAATGGAAATGTAAGTCCGGGTCTTGACCCTTCTGCCAGCATCAGCACCTCTATGGCTATCGTATTAGTCTGTTTGGGCTGCTGTAACAAAAATACTGTAGACTGGGTGGCTTCTAAACAACAGAAGCTTGTTTTTCACAGTTCTGAAGACAGTTCTCATCAGAGTTTACAACCTTCTGCTGTTGATCCACCTCCAAATCTGTGTTCTTCTCACATGCAAAGTATATTCATTCCATCCCAGCAGCCCCCAGAGTCTTAACTGGCTCTAGCATCAACTCTAAAACCTAAGTGCAAAGTCTCATCTACATACCATCTAAATCAGGGATGGCTGAGAGTCAAGGTGCATTTCATTCTGAGGGAAATTTCTCTCTAGCTGTGAACCTAAGAAATCAAACTGTGTATTTTCAAAATACTGTGGTGGGACATGGATAGGGTAGAGATCCACCCATTCCAAACGTGAGAAATAGGAAAGAAGAGAAACATAGTTGGTCCCAAGTAAGAACAAGACCTAACAAGGCAAACAGCATTAAATCCTAAGGCTTGAAAAGAATCCTCTCTGGCCTGATGATCCACCTCTAGGCCCACTGGGATGACTGGATGACCTGTCCCCCAAACCCCCCAGCTCCCAGCAGGGGCTCATGCAGCTCTCCTGGGCTGGGGCCCTGCACCCTCAGCATTCCTCGCCTGAGGTCACTCACTTGCAGCAGCTGTCTTCTCCCTGAGTCCTCACCTGGTGGAAAGGTCAACACAGCTCCCCGGAGTCTCTTTGCTAATATAAGGGCACCAGTCCCATTGATGGCAGCTCCACCACCATGACCTAACCACTTCCCAAAGGTTTGCCACCTAATACCGTTACATCGGGTGTTAGGGTAAGAGCTTCTTAGAGTTTCTTATTAAATAACAAAAACTTGTGGCCTGTGGCTAATTACTGAATGGTACTTAAATTATTATTTAAGCCCAGGTCTGACTGCAAAGCATGTTTCAATCACCCTAATAGTGCCTTCCCTGAAAACATTTGAAGTATGTGTATGCAGAAGTGAAAATTGGGTAACTGCTTCATCTGTGCCGCTTTCTCAACTGTAATAGTTAGCTCACAAAAGGTGCTTTTAAAATTAATAAAATAACTCTAATTACCTATAGGAAAGATAAAAGCCCAGGCATTATTTTCTTATCATGTTGAGAATCCTCCATCTAGCCCGGGGCCTAGCGTATAGGCACTTTATGTATTTGCTGAAATCATATATTATTTTGTATGGAAGATACAGAAGTTCTAATACACTGGTGTTTAATTTTTTTCTCAGACACTTTAACTGTCTGGAAAAAAGTGAATTTTAATACTGTTGATTGTTAATGCAACTTTCAGTTAATTTGGGGTACTGTCTTCAGAAACAATCAATTTTTGTAGCATGTATTATCACGATGCTTTGCACCAGTGGCTGAAATATGATACCACTGAGAACTTTTGTCCTTCAAAACCACAGAAACCTGGATGTTTATCTAAGGTATGGTGCCAAATTTCCACTCTCTTTAATGAAAGACAGGGCAAATGAAAGAGGAGAAGGCTGAACTGTCAGGGGACTACTCAAGTTTGGGGAATGTCAGAGGGGACCAGGTTCCCCTTCTTTCTCCCTTCCATTCCTTACATGATGAAAGCTGCAGTTCCTGTCGGTGCTGAAGCACCTGCTCCTGCTCTCTTTTCTTCCCCTGTTGGTAGCTTGTGCCGGTGGAATAACAAAGTCCTTTGAATGTAATCAAAATCAGAATGGATACATATGTTCAATTTTTTATTTAATGGAACAAACATTTATTGCTCCAGTGCAAACTAGGAGGAAAAACACCTGGGTTTGCATTTCAGCCTTGCCAGTGTATTAGGCAGTGTCAAGTCTAGAAAGAGAAACCTCCCAATAATTTTTTCATCAAAAAATTTTAATATTTCTAGTTAAATCTTTAATTTTGAGATAATTATAGAGAAGTCACATTCAGTTATAGGAAATAATACAGAGAAAGCCCTGGCTGGTGTAGCTCAGTGGACTGAGCACCGTCCTGCAAAGCAAAGGGTTGCTGGTTTGATTCCCAGTCAGGGCACATGCTTGGGTTTCAGGCCAGGTCCCCATAGGGGGTGTACAAGAGGCAACCACACACTGATGTTTCTCTCCCTCTTGTTCTCCTTCCCTTCCCGTCTCTCTAAAAATAAATAAATATATTTTTTAAAAAAGAAATAATACAGAGAGAACCTGTGTTTCCTTGACTACGTTTTCTTAATGGAAAACTCTTATAATTTTGCTGTTTCAAAAATCTAATATAAATGAAATCATACAGATTGTAACCTTCTGGTATTAGCTATTTTACTTAGCGTAATGATGTGGAGATTCATTTAGATTCCTGTATGTAATATGATCATTTGTCTCTTTTTTTTTAAGATTTATTTATTCATTTTTAGAGAAGGAGAGAAATATCAATGTGTGGTTACCTCTCATGTGCCCTGTACTGGGGACCTGGCCCGCAACCCAGGCATGTCCCCTAACTGGGAAATTTTGTTTCTTTTTCTTGCTGAGTAATATTCCATGATATGCATGTGCCACAGTTTATGTAACTATTCACACTTTGAAGCACATCTGGGTTGTTTCTACTTTTTGGCTATTATGAGTAAAGATGCTATACACATTCATGTACCGGGTTTGTGTGAACTTAAGTTTTTCTGTCTCCAGGAAATATACCCTAGAGTACAGTTGCTAGGTTGCATATTAATTGTTTTAATTTAAATTGTATGTTAATTTCGTTTTTAAAGAAAATACCAAACTGTTTTCCAGAGTGACTGTACCGGTTTATATTCCCACCAGCAATGTATGAGTGATCTAGTTTCTCTGCTTCCTTCCCAGTGTTAGATATTGTCTATTTTTTACTTCAGTCATTCTGACAAGTATGTAGAGGTATCACATTATATTTTAATTTGTATTTCCCTAATTGCTAATGATATTGATCATCTTTTCTTTTGCCTGCATGACATTTGTATGGTGACATTGGTGAAGTATCTCTTTATATCTTTTGCTCATTTTCTAATTAGAGTGATTGATTGTTTTACTGTTGAGTTTTGAGAGTTCTTTTCATATTTTAGATATTAGTCATTTGTCAGATGTGGTTTGCAGATATTTTCTCCCAAACTATAGCTTGTTTTTTCATTCTCTTAACAGAGTCTTTTGAAGACAGAGCAAAAGTTTTTAAGTTTGGTTAAAGTACAATTTATCAGTTTATCCTTTCTTAACTTGTGCTTTTGGTGTCAAAATCTAAGAATTCTTTGACTATCTCAAGATCCTGAAGATTTACTCCTTTTTTTTCCCCTATAAGTTGTATAGTGTTTGGTTGACATTTAAATCCATCATCCACTTAGAGTTAATTTTTTGTATAATGTGTGAGATTTAAGTTAAGGTGTGTGTTTTTGTCTATAGATGTCCAGTTGCTCCATCACCATATGTGAAAGGCTCTGTTTCCTTTGTTGAATTGCTTTTGCACCTTTGTGAAAAATCACTTGGGCATCCAAGTGATTGTGTGAATCCATTTGTGGGTCCATTATTCTTTTCCACTGATCTATGTGTCTATCCCTCTGCCAGTACCACATAATCTTTATTACTCTACATGGTAGATTTTAAAATCAATTAGACTTTTTTCCCCCACTTTATTTTTTCAAATGCTTTAGCTATTCTAGTTCTTTTACCATTCCATATAAATTTTATAATTTATATCTACAAAATAGTATTACTGGGATTTGATCATTACATTAAACCTATATACATCAGTTGTTTGGGAGGGGAGAATTGACATCTTTACTATATTGAGACCTCCAATCCATGAAGCTGCTTTTCCCTACATTTATTTAGACCTTCTTTGACTTCTTTCCTTAGCATTTTGTAGTTTATAGCAAATAAATCCTATGCATGTTTTGTTAGATTGACACCTATGTATTTAATTTTCTGAGTAATTAGAAATGGTATTATATTTTAAAGTTCAATGTTCATGTATTCATTGCTGATATATAGAAGTACAGTTGATTTTTATTGTTTATTTTGTATTCTGCAACCTTTCTGAAACTATTTAGCTCTAGGAGTATTTTTGTAGATTCCTTGGTATCTCCTATGTAGATAATCATGTCACCTGCAAATAAGGTGATTTATTGACATTGGAGATGCAGGTCACCCTGTTATTGATAGTTGGGGGTATGAGTTCCAACTCCCCATTAGGCCTCCAGTGGTATCCCCCGGCTGTGCCTTGCAACTCCCTATGTGGCCCATCATAGGGGCAAATGCCTTGTTACTGCCAGCAGGAATGAAAGGCCTGGCTCTGTACTTGGCCTTCTCTGACATTACCCTGGTCGGGTGAAGGTAGAGCTTCTGTTACAGCCTGGTGATGGTGGAAGTCCGGGCTGTGCGCTTGACCTTTGCTGGTACGGTAGGGGTTGAGCCATAGTTTTTTAAAAATGTTTGTCTGTAGTGAGCAATTATTTTCTAAAAGTTTTCTGCCTCGCAAGGTTGTCCTATTCCTGGTATGCTGGATGAAGGGAACAGGCTTTTGTTGCGGCTTTTTTGTCTGTTACGTTACCTGGCGCTGGCTTCTTCGGCCTGCACTCAGGGATATTTGAGGGAAAAAGGAATTGCAGGGAGCTCGCCAGCAGGTTGTTCCTCGGGAGCCGATGCCTGCAGCCGTCATTCCTACTTAAACTCTCCTCTTTGCAGTCTTCTGAAATTAGTTTTGTATATGACGTGCAGGGTTTTTAATTTTACTTAGTCGGGTGAACGGGGAAGAGTATGTCTACTCCACATTACTGGCAATGGGAGTCCTTCTAGGGTGCATAATTTTTAGATTTTTGGCTATGGGAAATCTATTTTCAAATTTTATATAGTCATTAAAAATGTTTGTGTAAGATTAGTAAAGTAAGTGAATCACTAAGATTACATTAGTCAACAAGTTTAATTTTATAGTTTACGATCTTTGGCCTTTTCATAAAATGATTTTTCAGCTTCCATGTTAGAAATGATGCTGGAGTTGGAATCGTGAAGGATTAAACTAGAAGTCACATTAAAGATATTGTAGAGTTCTGTGTGTTTTATTCAGATGAGAGCTTTTTTTCTTCACTGTTACAGGTGGTTCCTATGGGAGGAGTCTGGGAACTGTCAGTTTTTATACCATTGAAGGGATATACTTTTTTGGGTAGAATATCATTTCCCAAGGACAAAAAACATGGTTTTAGATCATATTTTGTCATGCACAGTGGGAAGAAAGTTAGGTGTGGAATTGTTGTTAAACCAGATGGTTAGGACTATAAACACTTTTCATTGAGAAAGTGGGACAGTAAAGCCAGTAATAGAATCGTGTTTCTTACCAGCTTGTCTGTGTCAGTAGCTCAAAACATGTTTTATACCTTTTTGACAGATTGAAGTTGTCAAAGAAGAATTTAATGAACATTTAGAAGTTGTAGACAAGATTAACCAGATCTGCAAAAATCTACAATTTCATCTAAATAAAATGAGAACCTTTGAAGAGCCTCCTTTTGAGAAGGAGGCTAATATTATTGTGGACAGATGGCTTGATGTAAGTGATAATTTAATTGATGAGAAATTCTATTGTATAACAAATTGATCTTTTCTATTGCATCTTTAGTATTTTTAATGTCATTAGAAAATTCAAAAGAGCTCATGGTAAAAATGTTCAAATAATATAAAGGTTTGAGTTAGAAATTAACCTTCATTCCCAGAGTATTAGGCAGTACTAACAAATGGGTCTATAATTTTCTCCATGCAAAAGAGCAAGCTCAATTTATTTAAAATAAACTAGTTAACATGTTCCTCATTTGTGCAGGTATTAATGTTCGACTATATATTTATTTAATGCATTTTTAGTTGAGAACTAGTGATATTTTTAAAATGAATTATAAGTTAAGAATTTGTGTTGTATTTTCATCTGGGTTTTTAAAAGCACTTTTTATTTATTGCGGTTTCGAACTTAGGAAGACTACTGCTTTCACTGTATATAACCTGCAGCTCCTCAGCTAAGATTTTTTTTTGTAGAAGAAGAAGAAACTACAGGATATGTTAAAGCAAGTTTTTTATTGATTAATAAAGCAAAATAGCCAGTAAAGTTAAACTAAAACTTTATTTAAGAGTAGTGTTTGACTGCAACAATGGCTCAAAAAAGTCTATTTTTTACTACTAAATGTGTTATTTCTCTTGTTAATTATGGTAGATTAATGAGAAGGTGGAAGAGTGCTCTGAAAATCTTGGTCGAGCTCTAGCTTTATGGGACAAGCTTTTTAACTTAAAAGATATAATTGATGATTGGACTGAAAAGGTCCTTCAAAAAATTAAATCACATCAACTCACTGAAGAGGAAAGAGAAAAGCTGAAGGTAATTTAACAGAGATAAAATATGTGCTCTTTTTTATACACAGTTGACATTTTAATAATGAGTTGGCTTTCTTGAAGCAGGGTAGAGAAATCACAAAGAAATCTTTTATTTCTTTTATTATCCCTTGAGTGGGACCTGCACTGTGCTGTTTCCTTTATGATATCTGGGAAGCTGTTAGCAGATCATTAATCTGGGGTTCGCAGGCAGCCACGGAATTCACGGATGAAATGACCTTCCGTGGGAGAAAGTGCATCTTTATTTTCATAAATGTCTAACAACAAATATAGCAGGATGAACTTACATGTGACATTGTTATTAACCAAATCACAGATATTTTAAAATCATTGTCTGCTTGTTGCCACTATCACCCTTATTACTACTTTGAAAATGTGGTTTTTAGCAGGCCAACTGCTAGATGATGTTATTTAAGTTATTAAAAGAGAAGCGTATATATTACTGTAGCATAAATGTTATTTTTAATATTTCCATAAGTAACAATGTAATTTTTTTCTTTATAGTTCTATATCATTTATTTTGCTTTATTTAAAAAATTTATTATACAACAGGTCCATAGGATTCACCAACTTTCGAATGGGGTTTATGGTATATAAAAGCTTAAGAACTCCTAGCAGAAGCCCCATCAAAATGCATAAGCATTCCCAGGTGGTTTCTGGGCCCCTGGATTAGGTGGACTTTTTCCTAAAGGGCCAAATCGTAAATATTTAATGCTTGTAGATCATTTGATCAATGTCACACGTGGTGACCCCTGCTGTTGTAACATGAAAGAAGTCCATCATGGATAAGACACAAGTGCTGGAAAGCGGCTGGGTCCCAATGAAACTGTTCACAAACACAGACCGCCAGCCCTTAGGCTGCTAGCCCCTGACGTAGAGCAGGATTATGGATGACCTTCACAATTTAAATTAAGCAGTCCCTCAAAAACACAGACAGAACATAGGCTGAGTGTGAACATCTTTGTAGAACTTCACAAAAGGTTGGTTTTTAAAACAGTAATCTCAGGTTTTGCCATTTGGAAAGAATTAAAGTTATATTTTTTTAACTCCAGGAAGAGTTTTTTCTAATTGTTTTGTTGGTTTATGTATTATTAGTTTGTACCATAAAAAAAGCACTATCTTGGTAGGTCAAAAACAATGAAATATTAGCAATTTTATGTGCTTCAATGTAATATAAAAATATGTATATATTATGAACAATGACTGCAAAATTTATTTTATTCATCTTTAAATTCAGTTATCCATTTTTATGCATTTGGAAAAGATTTGCAGTATGTATGGAGATTAATGAGTTTTCTAGGTGTATGATAATAGTCATGAAGTAAACTATGATTTTTCTAAGTATGACTGAATGATCACTAAGAGTCCCTTATATTTGTCTTGAAGTACAGGTTGTTTTAAAATGTGAAGTTAAAGATTATAAACTGCCAGTTTATGGGCCAAATTCCACCAGTGACTGGGGTGTGTGTGTGTGTTGACACAGTTAATGTGTACAGCTCTATGCAATGTAGTCAGTAGCTTTAGGTGGGCCCTGCACGCCGGTGTAGCAAAACCCTAGTCCCTCTCTACTGCCTGACAGCTTGGATCCTTCTCCCTGTTGTTATGTAGTCCTCATTCATGAAGGCGCTTGCATTTGTAACTCCCAGGTCTCTATCAAAATAACAAGTGATTAGGGGCAATTCAAAAGCGCTCTCATTTTCTGTGTATTAGCAATAGCAGTCATGGGTACCAGAAAATAAGGTATATAATAAAATATTTTTTATTAAAATTATGTGTTGTAGGCAGAGTTACAAGTCCATGAGCAAAAATCCTCAGACTTTTCTAAAAGAGTGGCTAAAATACAGTTTGTGCTTCAAAGCAGTGAAATACCTCTCGAACTGCAGGTAAGAGAATTTTTCTTTAAAAGTCGCAATGAAGGTACTCAAAAGTAACATTCATAAACCAGAATTTGAATCTTAACCCTAAAATAAAATTAGGATCATTATTTAATTCACCTTCATTCAGTTCCTATATTGGGTATAACAAAATTTTTAATAGTTGGCATAGCATATTATCTGTGTTCCACTTTTAGGATGAATATTATTTTTTGCATTCTTTTTTTCTTATGTCGCTTATTTCACAGGCCTCTTGTGTGGAGGGAGAGAGAGTACCGTGCATCCATGTTAGGGAACAAGGGGAGTCCTCAGGACTTGACATGGGTGTGGGAAGGAAAATATTGCTGCAGTGACTCTAGGTTTATTAATTGTTAGATGGAGAACCAGGAAGATTGCTTCAAGTGTGAATTTCTGTTGTGCAAAGAGGTTTGGTACAATTTTATGTAAATCAAAGTGCATAGTGGCTGAAAGGAATATTCGCACGGCTGAATATGAGTCAGACTTTCTGGGTGAGCCCTGGTGCTACCACCCATTAGCCTTCTGATCTTGGGCAAGCTACTTAACCTTCTTAAGCCTGTATTTTGTACATTAAGTGCTTGCCATGATGCCATGCACATAATAGACACTCAACAAATGCTGGCTATGTAATTTTTTCTGTAGGCTTTTATGTTTTCAAATGAGCTCTATGAAATAACACCTCAATTGGTATGCTAGATAAACTGGATTTGAGGACATGTTTCAAATTAGTCTCCTTTAAAAAAGTCAGAAGTTCCATTTTAGTTTTTCATGTTACCCTTTTTCTTTAAAGGCAACATTTGAATCATCGTATCAGTGATGAAAAGCAGTGAAGAATTATAAGTAGAGAAGAATTTATTTCACATTAAAATGAAGTAGTTGCAACTAATTCCCTAGCAATGTGGTTTGTCTAAAATCTAGTTAAATAAAATCTGTAACTGTACTTCATGTGTTTCTCGATTTCAGGTCATGGAGCCCTCTATTTTGGAAAAGATAGAACGTGTAAAAATGCTTTTAACAGGGGAATCCAATGGCTCTGCACTCAGCGGAAATGCAGCTGAGCTGCAGGAGGACCTGGACCAGGCCAAGACTCAGATCGGGATGACTGAGTCCCTCTTAAAAGCCTTGTCACCTTCTGACAGCTTGGAGATCTTTACGAAACTGGAGGTGCTTCCCTGCTGCTTCTCTTCTGTGGTTCAGATTTATTTTCACATTTATTTCTGATGGTCTCTTTAAGTTAATAAAAAATAAAAGCCTGGGGAAAGATCTCAGACAAGCAATTTGTGTATATTTAGCAGTCACCTTTGACTTACGCAGTAATTATTTGATATTCAATTGCATTGCCTCTGTACATTTACTGGCTAAGAGAAAGCAGTTCCACCCAAAAGAAAATCATCTATATTTTTACAAAAACAGTGGAGACCTAATATGCATTGTGTACATTGAGCCCATTTTAAGACTTTGAGCCCATTTTAAGACTTAACAGCTGTTTGTTTGCATTTTTAGGAGATACAACAGCAAATTCTACAGCAAAAGCACAGTATGACATTACTTGAGAATCAAATAGGTTGTCTGACTCCTGAACTCTCTGAATTAAAAAAGCAATATGAAAGTGTCAGTGATTTATTCAATACCAAAAAAAGTGTTCTGCAAGATCACTTTTCTAAGTTACTGAATGGTGAGTGCAGTGTTTCTTCTGCTGAGTTTCTGAGAATCTTGAAGTATGAATAAGTACTGTGAACACAAAAGCTAATCTAAGCTCCACTTAGGGATGGTTGCACAGATTATATTTGAAGAAAAGGATTGAGTGATTGAGGAAGGATTTATTCAGATAAATCTCTGGGGGGGAAGCTCTCACTAATCTATGTATGTCAGAAATAACATCTATTTCTTTCAAGTGCCAAATCTTTGTTTTACTAAAGAACGTCAACACTGTCCTTGTTTCACCTGCCACTGTGGTGACTGAGTCCGGGGATGTGTCTGCTGGTATCTTTCTTTGGGTGTCTTTGGAAAGGAGTTTTAGTGTAGCAAATACACAGCGATTACTTTCTAGATTCTATTGGCCCTCAGAATTGGGTTTCAACTTATTATCAGTTCACACAATGATTTGTAGCCATGGCATGAGAAGCAAGTTTCAAAATCTCTCATTTTAACTAGATGTGTGCAGTCTACCTCGAATGAATACAGTTTTATTTATTTATTTTCCCCTGCAGATCAGTGCAAGAACTTCAATGACTGGTTCGGCAACATTAAAATAGACCTTGAAGAGTGTTTTGAATTATCAGAAACAAAAAAGAGCGTGGAACAAAAGCTACAGAAACTTTCTGTAAGTCATATAGATTTCAGTAAGAATTCATTAAAACAAATGCTAGAGGCATAGAACTGTATTTAAATAGATAGGATGATAATTACTTTGACTTATTAATTTACCTGCATAGGAATAATATTTTAAATAACCTGGCTTTTCCCAAAGATTTTGAAACTGGGCTTATTGGGTAGTGGTGCAGGGGTTTAAACAAGTTCTGTTTATACATCTAAGATGCTGTTTATCTAAGTGTCTGCTAATGAGTTCAATTGTGTTAAAATCATATTTGATAAAAAACTAAAAATTTATCTAATTTGGTCTTTGACATTCCTTTACTTTCCTGAAAGAGATCTCTTGATTTTTTAAGTCTTTCCAGGCATATTTGTTTTAAAAATTGCAGTTGAACTTGAATACACTGCTAGTCAAAGTGTAGTGGAGGGCAGCCTAATAAACGGCAGAGTGCCTGCCTGTGTAGAATGCACATCGCACCCTTAACTTTTGATCACTTCAGGGCACAGTATCTAGTACTTTAATTTTGATAATAAGTCACCCTTTCAAGCTTATTGAAAGCAGTTAATGTTCTCTGATTCACTGCTTGGATGATATCATTCTTCATTGATAGAACTGCTTTCTATTTTCTTATAGTTCTGATTTTTTTTATTCATTTAACGTCACTCAATTAATGGGCCCCAGCAATTGATGCTCAAACACTTTAACAAAAGTTGTGATTTGGACAAAGTTTTATAGAAAATAGTCTGTTTAGCTTTACATTTTGATTACCATAAAGGAACAAGTATGTAGGAGAAGCTGAGTACGGCCAGGAGAGAAGAATGCAGCTTTTCCAGGCGTAACTTCTGCCGACCTCCGTGGTGGCACTGCACCATTTTGCCTACGCCATTTCCAGAAAGTCAGATGCACGCGCACACTGTAGAACTAATGTAAATCAGCTTTCGGTCATTTGTCATTGAAGTCCGTCCTGTCACCATAGGTCTTCTTTTGTACAGGAAGTCAGGAAGATGGCAAGCCACTGTACTGGCTTGGACAATGTCATGGGGATGGCAGAGAACATACACTTGCCAATAGGACATAATTGACTTTTTGTCTTTTTTTAAGGATTTCTTGGCTCTTGAAGGTAGAGGCAAGCAAATACAGCAGGTGGGAACGGTACTGAATCACGTAAAGAAGCACCTGCCCAAAGCACATGTTAAGGAGCTTAACAGTTGGATTGAAAATCAAGAAATTGAATTAGAGAAAATGGAGTCTGTATGCCAGGTGCGAGCCAAGGAGCTTGATGACTGTTTGCATCAGCTGCTGAGGTAGGAAATGAAGTTGACCTCTAAATAGCATGTATTCTAATGATATCTTTCTATGTACTCTGCCTCAGTACAGCTAGCATTGGGATACGCAATACACACAAATTTCATGAATAACATACATACTTCCAAACCTGAGTTTGGCTCTAGGAAGATGGAGGTTTAGAGAATTCTTCAAATTATTTAACATGGCAGAGGTTTAGGGAAGAGGCCAAAAATGTTTTCAGTTTGTTTCCTATTTTTTATGATACATTCGTGTGACTCCTGCTTTATAGAATACTACTGTAATACAGGCCATTATTATTCATGTTTAATATTACAAATTAAATTTTCTCCAAAGAATAACAAAAACATACAGTAAAAAAAACCTGGTTGGCTCAGACGGTTCATACCAGTCTTCTCTTTCAGAGAAACGCTTTTTACTTATATTCTAACATATGTAATGTTCTTTTAGACTCCAGGATGACCACAGAAACCTGAGTAAGTGGCTGACTAATCAAGAAGAGAAATGGAAGGAGATGGAAGAATCAGGAGAGAAAACTGAGTTATTTTGCCAAGCTCTAGCTAGAAAGAGGTATAGCTGATCTTGTCTACAATGTATTTGCTGGGAATATGGTTTTTTTACATGATGTTGTGGCTCCTATAAACTTTCAGTGATATTTGGAATTTACAGAGAACAGTTTGAATCCATGGCCCAGTTGAACAGCTCTTTGAAGGAATGTGGGCTTACTGAAGAAGAAATAATAATGGAATCAACACGTTTGATTGATAGATACCAGGCATTGCTGAGACAAATATGTGAAATCGAGGAAGAGGATAAGTTACCTCCTGCCGAGGACCAGAGCTTTAATGATCTCGCACAAGATGTAATTCACTGGATAACAGGGATTAAAGAATCCCTTATGGTTTTGAATTCATCTGAAGGCCAAATGCCACTTGAGGAAACAATCCAAAAAATAAAGGTATAACTGTGGAAATAAAATTTCAGAGGTCAGAGTGAACTCTAATTTTGAAATGATTTAGAGGAAAATGGCAAAGATTTGTTTCTTAATGGAAAATAGAATCACTGTAGAATGGTTAAAGATATTCAGATGATTGACCTTACGAAAGAGAAGGGCTGGGAAGGATCTAAAAATTATTTTAATGCAAATGGAAGAGAGAAAGTAAATCCTCTCCTTGTGAGGGCAATGCCCAGTTATTGTCCATCTTCACTGAGTGCAGCAGAATTGAAATAAAGGCAGGAAGTCAGAGCTGCAGCAGGTGGGAGTTTGCAGGGATATAAAAGGCACCAGCAGTGTCCAGGGTGGGGAACTCTTCTTCAGAGTGGATGTGTAGGGTTCACCAAGGTTATTGGGTACTGAGTGGGTTGTGGAGGGCAAGGGCATCTCAACCTCCTTTCAGCCCACTTTTTATCTAAGGGAGATTCAGTAAATATTGTTAGTTTAAAATGCAGGAGACAGAAGCACATGTGCTTAAAAGAAACTCGGGAGAATTGAAATCATGTTGATCCAAGCATTATTAGAAGAAATGGTTAAGAGTAGTGAGCTGAAGGTTTGGTGAGACTTCATGCAGTAATCAGAATCTCGAGATTATTTTCGGAAAACCTGAGTAAGTGGCTGGAAGATTATTTTCGGTTTTCCAGAGAAGGTGAATCTGGAATAGTTTCTAAGAAGGGAAGAACTTGGTAGTTCAGAGCACGGGGAGGGGAGGTGGGAAGAGAAAACCAGGAAATGGGAATTAATTGTGCCATGGTACAGAGACAAGGGCTGCAGGAGGGATGCTGTTGCATTTTCCTGTGGGAAGCTCTGAGTCTCGTCCTGAGTGTATAAAAACGTGCTGTTCAGGTTGTTCATCTGGAAAGTCTTCATCTGGAAATGGAGTAGATAGGAGGGTGGACTTGCCAGGGCTTGCTTTTTTTTGGTTTTGCTTTTTGGCATATACTTTATTTGAAGGCAGTTGAAAATAAGAGGAAATCAGGAATGCAACCAGCTCAACCTGACAGTTGTTTCTCGAGAACCAGTCTTCTGTAACACAAAGATGTCTTTGTCTCTTGGGCACATATAAAAATGAAAGGGTAATTTTGAAATCTAACCTGCAGGCAGAATTTTAATATAATGTTTATAAATAAAAAGAGCATGTGTACTATCCCTAAGTACTATGAACGGGATTATAAAATCTTTTTGATTCCATTCAGGAAATCATTTTACTGAAGCCCGAGGGCGATGCTAAAATACAGAAGGTTGTGAGTCGGGCTGTGACCAGCAAGGCTCCGATGGTGTCAGAGACCGTCACTGACATCGAGAACCAGTGGGTCAGCACACTCCATTTAGCCCACACGTACCTAAGGTAAAGGACACACCTTCACCACTCTCATGGTTTTCCATTGCTCAGTGAAGCTACCACATGTGTGTTTGGTCTGCTTCCTGGATTCGGATACAGTGCCTGTTGGAGAGGAAGTCAGTAGGTCAGGGACACCCAAAATGTCAGAGGCTGAAACAAAGAGGAATAGTTCTCTGGGTCAGATGTAAAACACGCTATCATAGCTCTATGCCAGTGTTCACTTTGGCTGGTACATCACCTGTGGGGTTTTCGGTAACAAATTAACATCGCCTGTCACTGTGCCTTCAGTATCCACTTCTGCACTGAAACTGCTTTCCCCCGACAACCTCAGTATCCACGTGGTATTCCTGTAGAATAATTAATGCTTTTAAATATGTATCCTAGGATTCTTACATGTGCAAACATCGGTAAATGTCTGAAGTCAAGGACATAATTCTGTTAAAAACTTGATTCAGATCACATCTTAAATGATACACTTAATGTCTGATGGAAGTGTGAATTTTACATTTTCCAACAAGACAATCAGATCAAAGCTAAATTTAAGACATAAAAAGAATAAACTAGTTACTTGGCCAATACACTGAACGCTTATTTGTTTTACTTATATGGTAAAGAAAAACATAGGGTAATGTAATTATATTTAAACATAATAAGAACAAATAGTTTTAAATCTAAATTATTAATTTTTTTCTCAGGTCAAATTATGTGACAAAAAATAATATTTCATTAATACTACCAATCATTATTGTCTTAAATTCTGAACTAAACTCAGTGCTGTTTACAATGTTATAATGCCAAAAAAGTCTGTAGGAATAATGTTAGTATTATTTTAATGCTTTTTGATTGTATGTACATTATAATGTGCAAAATGCCATTCCATTTGCTAATTGTCCTTTCCTTCGTAAAATGTTTTGTTAAATTTAGCCATCAAGAAAAGCTTCTCCTAGAAGGAGAGAAGTATTTGCAAAGCAAGGAGGACCTGAGGTTAATGCTCACAGAACTGAAAAAGAAACAAGAAGTGGGCTTTGCTCTGCAAAATGGATTGCAGGAGAAGAAAGCTCAGTTGAAAATTTATAAGAAATTCCTCCAGAAAGCACAAGATTTGACATCCTTGCTAGAGGAGCTAAAATCTCAAGGAAATTACCTCTTAGAATGCACTAAAAATCCCAAGTTCAGTGAAGAGCCTTGGCTGGAAATCAAGCATCTACATGAAAGTCTTCTTCAACAACTACAGGTGAAGTGGTCAAAATAAAATTTTAAATGATTGTCATAATTATGTAAGATTTGTATAGAGAGCCTTTTTTGTTTTTAATTTAATGTATCACTTTTAGATAAAAATATTAAATCCTCAAGGATGAAGGAATCAAACTAGTCAGTTTTGCTGCAAGAATCCATCATGTATTATTTGATAAGGATGTTATTTTCTTTCATTGACATTTCCCCTCTTCAGGAATAGAAAGACTTAAGATTTTTTTAGGCATCTCTATGAAGGTGATTGTTTCAGTTATTCATGCATCATCCATGCACCCATCCCTCTGTCCATTGATGTGTCTAATGCAAACATCTACCCATCAATCCATCCATCATCTATTATAATAGTTTGTATTTATTCTGAATAAACATACATGTGTCTCTCTCTCATGTCTTTCTACATGATCTGTAGTAAAAGGGTTAAGAGGTGAAATGTCAGCTTGTCATAAGAGAGTGTGTTTTCTTAAGAGAATTGTTTATAATTCTGTGCGCACTGAAGGCCAGTGCAATTTGGAATTACCTGGGTAAGAACCCTGCTTATACCGATGGAAGGGGTTGTGCAGGGGTGAAGATGTATCCTCTCGGTGTCAAGTTGTTTAGTTTGATAGTTGCTACTTTTCTGATTAGGTGTGGGCAATTTATTTTCTTACTCTAGGAAGAGAACCTGAAGGTGATTTTGCTCTTGAGTTAGGATTACTTTTTCCTGAGACACAACCTTGGAGTTTGAATCTTCTGAAAGGAATCAGGGGTTAGGTTGATCTCATATAGTCTCATTTTCAAGTGTGGGTACTTAGTTTTAGTAAGAAGGATAATTAAGGGACCTGCTTCATTATGGATGTTTGTGATGATGACATAATTTGTAGGCATTTCATTTTGTAAGCCTCTTGACAAATAAATTGTCTTTAGGAAAGAAGTGAAAGCAAAGAAATATGGGGGAAAGAAATGTGGTTTCAATAAGGTCACTTTTGGGGGAGGAGGGAAGTTTTATAGTGAAGTATCTCACACACTAAACTCTAAAAAGAACTATGGACAATTTATGACCCTATTCCTGTTTCAAGATGAAACCTCATAAAATAAGTATTTATGAACAACTTAATTATCTGAGTGAGAAAATTCAGAAAGAAATAATTCATACATTGTCAATGGTTTCATTTTTAGGATTCTGTGCAAAAATTGGAAGGTCATGTTCAAGAACACCACGCATATCACGTTTGCATCACAGACCTAAATAACGAATTGGACAACATCTCCAAGGAATTCGTTAGTTTTTCTGACAGGCCTATGGATCAAATGGAAGTTGAGGGAAAACTCCAGGAACTGCAGGTATTAAACAATGTCCACACGTAATAGACATTTTAAAAACTCAATTTTAATGAATGTCTTTGGTTTGAAAGTCAAGTGCTCTTCAGATGACTACTAGGTAAAGTGCTGACTAGTCATAAAAAATGGGAATGCTCTTCTTTAGTGACCAAATCCATTTATCATTTGTGTTGTAAGTTGTCCCTGCACTCGAGAGCCTCAGGGATGATTCTCCCCATGACCTGTCTGTAGCTTCTGGAGACCTTTGTTTCGGAGACCACACAGTGATTCCAGGAGGGACTGGGTGGTCCACAGATGCATCTCATACAAGACCCAGGGGAAACTCTTTCCCTTTTGCGTTCTTCATCGTGGGTGGATAGGAGTTGTATAATTTTTATTAATTTGTGGACTACATCAAAGCTCTCTCTCAGAGATAGGGCTTTCAAAATTCTCACGCTCTGGGGATTGTAGCCGTTTACCCACATCCTCAAAACACTTTCCTCAGATTTTTACTGTTGGCACAGCCAGCCTGAACAGGCCCAAGCGGTGTCTTCTAGAAGAAAACAAAGTAAAGCTTTTCTCAGCTCCTCCTTTCACAATTCCTTGACTGGAGATTCTATGGGGTGAGTCACAGGGCAGCGGTGCTGACATGAGCTTGGGAATGTCTCATCACTTCCTTTTGGGGACCTGGGAAGCATGCCAGACTTCTCCAGAATGGACAAGTCTGCCTACCCTTTTAGTAGTGACAATGTGACAAATGTCAAGACCTCATTGTGTCTGAGGTACTGTTTAAATGCTCAGGTACTGAGAAAAGTAAAAACTTGAGCCTCATTGTGAGAGGCTCAGGATCCTGTTGAAAAATTGAAATGCAGACTTTTGCTATATATAGAAGGAACCAGAGGCCATCAAGTCCAGACCGCTCAATTTATATAAACTGAGTTGTGGCAAGGTGAGGGATGTACAAGGTCACCTAGGTTAATTGACAGAGAGGGGCCACAACTCAAGTCTTCCAGTCCAAGTCTGGTGAGTGCTTTTTCTAACTCTTCACTAAATATCTCTACTTGGTTATCTCACAGTTAGTTGTAGTTAAGCATGTCCAAAAATTAACACATCTTTTCCCTTCCCTTTCTCCATCTCTGGGGGGCTCTCTGCCAATGAACCTGCTTTATCTATGAGGTTCTTTGACTCCATGAATATCTCCACCATCTCTCCAGGCTTTTAAGTCAGAAACCTCGATGTCCTTTCCTAGATTCCCAATCTAGTCAGACATCAACTGTTGTCTCTTTCATCTTTGGAATATCTTTACAATTAGTGTCCCATGATTGCTGCTTTAGGACAGGCCCCCATCTCACTGATCTCTGCGTTAGACTTCTGAAAGGGCTCCCTGCTTGCACATGTGTGCTCCAGTGCACCTTCCGGATCTGTCTAGAATTAAGTCTGGAATTCACTTCTTTCAGTTTAAAATGTTTCAGTGACCCATGCGTATTTGTTAGAATAGATCTTTTCACATTCAATTGCAATTGTCTGTTTACTTCTGTGACCCTCTCACCAGACTGTAGGAACTTGAAGGGATTGGATTTTACTCACCCATGTAACTTTAGAACCTATCATAATACTTGCTGTTAGTTGAATGAATGAATGAATGAAGGAATGAATGAATATTTTTTTGTGTGGTCCATTAAGATAGTGACTAATAAACCCTACATTGTTCACTTAGTGACTTGAAGGCTTATTTTAATTCAGTGGTAACATCAGTACCTGCTGTAGAACCTCAAATTACTTTTGAGTCTAGAATTCTCAAATGAGTTCCCTTTCTTCATGCATACATTTGGCAAATGTTGGTTGAGTTCCCACTGTATTGAAGATATTGCACTAGATAGCTTGATTTAAGTTTTGCTCTGGATTTTAGATATAAACATTAGATTCATGTGGGTACATTCTAAGTGATTTTTAAAATACTTTTTCAATGTTTTGCAAATAGTAGGCACTTATTATTTGGTGTTTTGATTATGTCAAAGGCTGTAACTTGAACTAAATACATACTAAACAAATATATATTGACCTCCTCCAATGTTCCAGGAACTGTGTTGTGAAAATTTGTTACTTCTAATTTTTTGGTAGCATAGAAAATCTGCTTGGGAATTTGATCTGGGATGCTACCTTGCTTTAAATTTTACCCCATGTTTCTTCTTTGTGATACGAGTTGATGTTTCTTATACTTCCCACTAGTGAAGCAGAATACGTTGTGATTTACAAAAGTCAATTAACTCTTGTGACAATTGAACAGAGTTAGTTCTTGTGATAATCTTTTCTCCACTCACAGGAACTAGAGAATAGACTCCATTTACAAGATGGCACGTTAGAGAAGATTGTAGGTTTAGCAAAATCCATCAAGCAAAATACATCTTCAGTGGGACAGAAGATTATTAAAGATGATATAAAATCACTTAAGTGTAAACAAAAAGATTTGGAAAACAGACTTGAATTTGCTAAGCAGGAGATGGAAAATTATCTCAACAGCATTCTCAAACCAAAATGCTCCACAGAAAAGAAAGAAAAGTTTACTCCGCCAAGCAGAGAGAAGCAGGTCACTTCTGACGTGCAGGAGTCCACTCAGGGCTCAGCTGCAGTGGGGAAGCTGGAGGAAGACTCAGAAGTAAACAAGGTAAGTGCTTGTGATTGCATCTCTGAGACATCGAGTCTGAGAATGAAGAGGTGCTGGGATTTGGAAAGAGGGTCGTGAATCAAGCCTTCTGATTTCATAATTAAACCCTCAGTGTGCTGGCTATTTATGTGGCCCACTTGTAAAGAGAGCCCTTAGAAAACTGTCCAAGATTTCAGTGGTGAAATATTACAGTTCAGTGTGTTAAAATGTCAGTCATCAATTTAGCTTTATTATTCTCTCTGATATGTAATCAGATATAATTTCTTGGGTCAAAAGCGCAAAGGCAAATGAAAAGAAAATGTGCTTTACCCATTTGCTTAGGAAAAAATCCAAGGGCCCTGTTTTTTTTTTTTGTTTTTTGGTTGATTTTATAATGAAATCGGAGATTGTTGGAAAGGCTAGATTCCTTCTTTTTCTCCTTATGTTAACCCTATACTGTAAATATATTTTTAAATGTCTGATCATTTGGTTTGAGAGTATCAACATTTAGCCTTCTAAATTTTCCTGGAGAGAAGAATGAATAATGTTGTTTTGTTTTCATTCTGAACAACTTAATGGGTACAATTTTCCTAGGCTCTTAAAGTGCTGTCTTATGGTTAGAGATTAAAATAGAAAAGCACAAAGAGCCATCTGTAAACTATATTTGAAAGGGTCTCCCTGTTAGGCAGCATCTCACAATCGGGATCTGGTTGGACAGTAGCAAAGGTTAGTCTATACAGGTGTGAATTCTCATCACGTGTATGTAATCAACAGGAATGAAGAGAGTATGTGCCTCTCTTGTCTTCCTAGAACAGAAATGCATGGAGCATTACAGGACCTAGACAGGGTTTCCTAGAAGTTAAATGCCAATGGGATCTCTCTCTGGCCATGAGAAAAGACTTATAAATCCCAGTGTTAGATATTGCTAGGGGAACACTATGTGTAAAAGGTTTAAGGGCCCTGTGGGTGAGATTCTTGATGTTGTATCTGTCAAAGAAACTCTCTGAACAGAATTTAAACAGCAGCAGTTAAATAAAAAAGGAAATACACCTGAGTGCTTCCTATCCTAGTACATGACTTTCTAAAGGGACTTGTTTAATTACCTTAAAATTAGCTTCTTAGACCCATTTTGGCTGTGAACCCCCACAATTTAATAGAATATATTGAAACCTAATTACATAAAGATCATAATCCAATAGTAATTTTTTAAATTTTTATTAAGCTTTTCCTTAATCTTGTATGACAAATTAAGGATAATTTATGATGCTGCATTAGAAAGATTCCCCCCCGCCGAGGAGATGGAGGGACTTGCCTTCCCTCACCCACTTTCCCTCTGGTAATCACCATGCTATTGTCTGTGTCTATGAGTTTTTTGTTTTTCTTTTGCTTAATCCCTTCACCTTTTCAGCGCCCCCAACCCTTCTTCCCTCTGAAAGTTGTCAGTCTTTTCTCTATCTGTGAGTCTGTTTCTGTTTTGTTTTTTAGTTTGATTTCACTTATCTTTCTCTGACTGACTTACTTCACTTAGCATAATGCTCTTCAGCTTTATCCATGCCATGGCAAAGGGTTAGATTTCCTTCCTTTTTTTTTTTTTTTTTTTTTTTACAACTGAGCAGCATTTCATTGTGTAAATGTAACATAGCTGTTTGATCAACTCATCTACTGGTAGACACTTGGGCTATTTCCAAATCTTGGCCATTGTAGATAACACTGCATTAACCATAGGGGTGCATATATTCTTTTGAATTAGTGTTTCAGGATTCTTCAGATTTATTCCCAGAAGTGGAATCAGTGGGTCATAAGGCAGTTTCATTTTTATTTTTTTAGGTAATTCCATACTGCTTTCCAACAGTGGCTGCATCAATCTGCATAACAATGCACAAGGATTCCCTTTTCTCTACAACCCCACCAGCACTTGCTGTTTGTAGATTTATTGATGATAGCAAGTCTGGCAGGTGTGAAGTGATAGCTCATTGTGGTTTCAGTTTGCATTTCTCTGATGATTAGTGATGTTGAGCATCTTTTCATATGTGTATTGGCCATTTGTATGTCCTCTTTGGAGAAGTGTCTATTCAGGTCCTTTGCTCATTTTTTAATTGAATTATTTGGCTTTTGGTATTGAGTTTTATGAATTCCTTATAAATTTTAGATATTAACTCCTTATCAGGTGTATCATTTGGTAAATACATTTTTCCATTCAGTGGGTTGTTCTGTTGATGGTTTCCTTTGCTGTGCAAAAACTTTTTAGTTTGATGTAGTCCCGTTTGTTTATTTTTTCTTCTGTTTCCCTTGCCCAGGGTAATAGAAAAAAAACATTGCTACAACAAATGTCCAAGATTTTGCTGCCTATGTTTTTTTTTCTGAGGTTTTTATGATTTTATGTCTAACAGTTAAGTTTTTAATCTGTTTATTGTGTATGGTATAAGAAGTTGGTCCAGTTTATTTTTTTTTGCTCATATCTGTCCAGTTGTCTCAACATCATTTATTAAATAGACCATTTTTACCCCATTATGTTTTTGCCTCCATTGTCAAATATTAACTGACCATATAAGTTTCTTTCTGAGCTCTCTATTCTGTTCCATTGATCTATATGTCTGTTTTTTTTATGGCAATACCATGCTGCTTTGATTGCTATAGCCTTGTAGTATAGTTTGATATCAGGTAGTGTAATTCCTCCAATTCTGTTGTTCTTCCTCAAGATTGTTGTGGCCATTCATAGTCTTTTGTGGTTCCATATAAATTATTGGAAAAGTCTTCAAATAATTTTCACAGGTCTGAATTACCAAAAGGTAGTTTTAATTCTCTAGAAACATTTTATTTTATTTTGTTTTTTGCTGTTTTCTAACATGAATCTTTTTCTGAATCTGTGCTTATTTTCTCTGCTCTAAGTACTGGCTATATTTTACTTAATTTTATATAACATTAGATTTTGTAAGATCAAGAGCAATTTTAACATTGAACCACAACTAGTAAAAGAAATCAAAATATGCCTGAACAAATGTAATACAAGTATAATGTGATATATGTAACACAAATTACTTAAGCAGGAGTTTCTTTGTAATGAATATATAGAAAACACAAATTTACTGACATGTAGATCTAATCAAAACATTGTGATTGAGAAAATAAGCACTTAATTCATTAAAAATGTTTATTGAGACCTCTTTTGTGCTAATCATTCTGCTAGAATATGAGAATACATACAGTTGTCGCATTTTAAAACCTAACATTAATTAAATATTTAGTTGATGTTTGTTTCATATGCCTTTTTGGAATCTAGAGGGGCTTTTATGAGATTATTTAAAATCATCTCAAGAAGAACTTTTAGTAAGTTTTAATGTTCTTTAATAAAGTTTATTTGATCTTAGAGTTTTGTTGAAAGTATGATTGCACTTTTCAAAATCACCATTATAAGATGTGTATATTTGAATTTATTGCCATGACTTTCCCTTTAGACGAGATGTAGGGGTATTTTATTTTAGATTTAGACCTTTGGCTGACTTTTTCTTTACTATCAAAAATATCACAACAGAGGCAGTCTTTGAAGTATAAAGTACAGTCTGAAGAGTGTGGGTTCTTGTGAGCCAGTGTTATACTGGGTATTTTTATAAGTATTAATTTGTAAGACTTTATAAGTATGGAAAGGCAGAACTGTCTTCCATCTTTTCCTTCCTGTGTAGTTATTGATAATTTATGATACTTGATATAATTTAAAAATTTATTATTATTAAAAATTATATAGATTAAGTGAAGTAAAAACTTATATGTTAAATAGTAAGGACTGATTCATCTCTTAAGATTTTAGGTGTCCATTAAGTACAATGATAAAGATGAAAAAAAAACAGGGAAATCAGTCTATTCTTAATTTATCATTTTGCAAAAAACATATAAAGCAACATTACATCTTAACAGGTATTGAATGGACTTTCTTGCCCTATCTTTTCCAGATGTTAACCTACATGACTTCACTGTGCTTAAAAAAAATCTTTTGTCTGTACTTTATTAATTTCCTTGTCATTAGTATTAGTATGTCTGAATCCTTTTTTGTTCTTTTCAAAAATTGCTGAGTATTTATAATTTCATTGTTTAAGAAGGCCCCCATAGAGAATCCTGGAAGGCAGATGATCACACATACAGGCAGACATGCCAGGCGTCCTGTGGGCAGTTAGAAACATAGTGGATTTAGTACTAGATTGAGGAGGAAAACCTCTTGTTGGACAAAAAGTATTTAGTCATGGGGTAAATGATGTCTCTTTCTGGTGTTGTTTATCCTGGTAACACAGAAAAGAAAATTTGCCATGGAACACATAGTTGGGCCATGTGTCATCTGTCTTTGAAGTGTGTGTACTGCTTTGCTCTTTCTGGGCAGTAGGCAAGTCTTGCTTCTTACTCTGAGGTGTTTTTCACCATCCAAGATACATTCCTCTATAAGAAAGTGATTTAAATCGTGTACATGGTATTATCATTTGTGAGTAGCATCCATTTGCATTCTATAAAGTTCTGAAATCTTAGGCTGAGATACCTTAGAAAACTTCTGGTCTAATGCTTGTGTTTCAGGTGAGGGAATAGAGTCAGAGACATTAACTGGCCAAGTTCTCATTGTAGCAGAACTAAAACTAGAACTCAGGCATCCTCTACCAGTCTGACAGAAGGTGGTTTACCCACCATTTTATCGATTGTGTTATGTGCTTGTTCATCGCGGTTTAATATGCTAGTATGCTATCTGACCTCTGTGGACCCTTTATTGATTTTTTTTTGCTTGTTCATCGCGGTTTAATATGCTAGTATGCTATCTGACCTCTGTGGACCCTTTATTGATTTTTTTTTGTGGGTGTTTGAAACCTCTCTATGCTCATCAAACCCAACCAAACCCTGTTCCTAGCATTCCCAGCCAATGTCTGGTCAACAACAGATAGACTGACAGATCTTCAGTTTCTTTTTACTCTTCTTTATAGCCCACACATTGTTAATCTTGACAGCCAAAAACTAAATGAAGTTCTCTTATTTTTTCATTAATATGAATTCATCTCTACACCCATTAAGTAAAAATTTATGGAACAGTCAGTGAGACTTCCATGGTGAATGATAATAGACATGGTCTCTACTCTCATAGGGCTTTAGTCTAGAGGAGGAGACACACTATAATCAGCTAATTAACTGCTGAGAGACTAATTGTAGGAGCTAAAGGAAGGAGCACATCTCCATGATTGTCTGTAATAAAGGAGACTGACCTGAACTGTAATCAGAGAGAGCTTCTCTAAGAAACAGCATTTGAACTGCGACCAGAGTTAACAGAGCTCAGGGCTGGGTGTTGGGGCGTTCTTGACAGAGAAAGTAGAATTTGTCCCTGTGGTAGGAGAGGGCATGAGCAGTCAGACACTGAAATAAGCCACTGAATGGAGGGTGGAGGGGGAAGATAAAGCACTTCTCAGATAAGGTCAAGTTAAAGGAGTTCATCATCACCAAGCCCTTATTATATGAAATGTTAAAGGGACTTATCTAAGAAAAAGAAGATCAAAAATATGACCAGTAAAAAGACAGCAAACTCACAGGTATTAACAACCACACCTAAAACAAAAGCAAACTAAGTAAATACCTAGAACAGGAACAGAAACACAGAAATGGAGATCACATGCAGGGTTATCAGTGGGGAGGTGAAGGGGGGAGAATGGGGGAAAAGTATAGGGAATAAGAAGCATAAATGGTAGGTACAAAATAGACAGGGGAAAGTTAAGAATAGTATGGAAAATGGAGAAGCCAAAGAATTTATGTATATGACCCATGGACATGAACTAAGGGAGGGAAATGGTGGTTGGTGGGAGGGGATTGCAGGGTGTAGGGGAATGAAGGGGAGAAAAAATGGGACAACTGTAATAGCATATTCAATAAAATATATTTAAAAAATTGTTAATGTTAAAGTAAAATGTTTCCTTTGTAAATTAAGGGACATAAAGATGAAAATATCATGGTTCTGTCCTTAAGGGGAGTTGATGATATTCTTTCTCTCACCTCCTCTTCTTTTCCAGATAGACTAAACTCTAAGGAGAGATATGTGGTTAAAAAAAAATTGAACATTTTTTAAAAAACAGTAAACATAGTTGGCAATATAACTCAACCAGGCCTTTGATAGAATTGTAATTTTCCACTTTACATTTATTATTAACTTTAAAAATTCCACTTATGCTGAGGATCAATATGTACACTTATTATGCTATGTAAAAGTTATATTTTTTCCTAAGTGTATGTTGATCAGTTTTTTAAAAGAGAAATTCCAAGATCGTTGGGAAGGGAAAAAGTCAGGTGGCTCAGGACTTAGAGGACATAAGGGTTGGTGAGAGCATTGTATTGGGATGGATCCTCCAGTGGACACCTTGAAAACCTTTTACCCTGGGAGCATGGTGGACCAGAAAGTCTGTCCTGACTGCAAGTAGGAAGAAAAGGTCTCTCATGAGAAATCTAAACCAAATTTATATCTCAAATAGGTTTAGAGTCCAAATCTATACTACTTGCATTGCGGAGCGTGAAAATCAGTCTGTCTATGTTTGTATGTGTGTATGTATGTATGTATCTATCTATCTACCTACCTATCTACCTATCTATCTCCTTCCATCCATTTGTCCTTGGAGTATGGAAGAAGCAAGCACAAATCCATACAAAGATGTCACTTTTGCCAATCAGGCCAAAGGAATTCCTACAGTGGAGTTAAAAAAAAAAAACAACAAAAAACTGATAACTATGCATTAGTATAAATCAATCAATTCATAACACAAATGGGAACACTCAACCACAGAGAAGAATCCTTATCATTACAAATGAGAGGAATTACTACATTAAGAAAGTGAAACAATGCAGCAGCCTGGAAGACATTGTACAATAATATGTTTTAAAAGGTTAGTTATGTAAAAGAAGGGTTTGGAATCATAAGGAAATAATAGAATAAAGGGAAGATTTGAAAAAGAACCACAGGAAATTTTCATAAATAAAAGAATAGTCACTAAAATTCACATTACTGTAGCCAGGTTAAGCAGTAAACTTGCCACAGCTTGAAGCTAGAATATGTGACAGAAGAAATTATCCATAATCTGGTACAAAGCTTAAAGAGATGGAGAGTAGGAAAGAGATTTTAAGTGACCCAGAGGCTGTACTGAGATGGTCCAATACAATTCTGATAGGAGGTCTAGGCAGTGTTTTTAAGACAAGAATTAAGTGTTTGGGATGTAGACACAGTTTATTCATAGACTTGATACCTCAAAGATTTTGCTGACATTTGAAAGTATTGTAGCAGAATTAAATGATAATTCACTTATAAAGTAACCTGAAAATAAAAACTAATAACTTAGCAAAATTACAGAAATCTTTCAAAATTATTGTCATGTGGTACCTCGTACGTGTAAGTGCTCAGCAAATACCCGTTGAAAGAATGAATAAACGAATGCAGGTGCTGCCTCTGTCTTACTGAGAATTTCAAGTTCTTAATAGCTTTCAGAAGAGGTCAAATAACTTCATATATAAACTACTCTGCCTTACCCATGTTTAAGTTCTTATAGCTAATTGATATAAGGCATTATTAATTCATTCTTCTTATCATGAAATCTTGGTATTTCCTCTATTTATTCACATTATTTTAAACTACGAATAGGTAGCATTGAATACCTGTTATTTGCCCTGCCCTCTGCATCGTTTTGAATACCAAGTCTAAACGTTGAACTTTTCCTTTTTCTGTACCTTCTTTGACTATAGATTGTGCCTCTTATATGATTGAACATTGCTAGAGTCTATACTCTCTTGTCAAAAAAGTTTAATTTTGGGGGGATACCAATACCAGCATTAAATATTACATGGAAAAATTATCGTTAGCAGTGCTCAAATATACATCTTTTAAAAGTCTTTAATCTGAGTAAACAGAAGAAAGTGCATTGCTTTCATCAAGAAAAATAAAAATTACTTATTTGGAAGTTAGGTTATTCAGCAATTAATCCTTTTATGTTTTCAGAATTCAGCTGTGAAAATGCTTTTGTCAAAACAACTTCCTCTCTATGTTCAAGAAAGCATGAAAAACACTGAAGATGAGCAAAAAGTTAATGAGCTGCAAAATCAACCTTTAGAATTGGATGTTATGTTAAGAAATGAACAATTAAAAGAGATAGAGGTAAGGAAACAAGAAAAACACTGACAACATGATTGCTTTACTTATCCAGTGCAATACAATATATTTTAATTACCAAAAACTTGCTTGCACTGAGTGAAAAGTCTTATTTAACCTTTGCCAGATGATCAATTTGGTAACTATATAATTATGTACTAATCAGCAAGTTGTATAAATCTTTCCATTTAAAAAGTGGGAGAGTTTAATGAACATTAGTGTTCTTTCTGTTTCATGAAGTTCCTAAAAACTTATTTAGTAACAAAATTTAGACATTCTTGCTTGTCATTCCTTTTTTCTTAGTCATATCTGTCTTCTGATTCTGACAAATTCCTTTTATTTTTCTAATTATCAACATTATTGGGTACTGTTTCTTTGTTTTTACAGCTCTGTTTACACAGCTGTGTTTATGTATTTATAGCTATGTAAAATAATCTAATAGTGCAATTATGTCCCCTACAATTTTAACTAAGATTATATAATAGGATATAATGTATGTAAGTAATAAAAATAAAATAAATCTTCAACATGGAAGAACCTTTTAACACAATAAGGTGATCTAGGGTGATCTAGTTGCCATTAAACACTAGACCAATGGTGAATTTCAGTTTACATTTTAATATAATTCAAGTGAGAAAATCTTTTAAATGTCAGGACTTAACAATCCTCTGTGTGCAAATGGAATCTTTACATCTTGGGATAGAGTACATTATTGGAAGGAAAGAGGATGGGAAACGAATGAATGAATGAATGAATGAGAGAGTGAGTATATACTTACTGATTTCCTCAACTTGTTTTTAGGAACTGTATATCCAATTGGAAGCAAAGAGAGCAGCCATTGAACCACTGGAACAAACTGAGTATCTCAACAAAACAGAAACAAGTGCTTTGGCTATCCACAATGCAGGGAGTTCAGTGCAGCACTTGGACAGTCTCCTGCAGGCACTTATTACTTTGAAGAACAATAAAGAAAGCCAATATTGTCTCCTTGAAGATTTTCAGGAACACCTCACTGCAGTTGAATCCTCGCTGAAAGCCTTGTTGACAGAAACGGAAAGTCTAAAAGTGTAAGTGCAGGAATTTAGGACTTGCATTCATTTTATTCAAGCACAGGCCCTTGAACAGCCCCAGGGGTTTTTGAGTTTTACTATAAAGGATATTTCTACAGTATGGAAATTAATTCCATATGGAAGCCATTGAAGAAAGCTCTATTGGTTTTGTACAAAAAATTTATTTATATTAAGTTTATAATTATATTAATTTTGCAAACTAATTTGTTAAATATCTAATTCATGCTATAAATACCTGCAACATATGTTAAAGGTTCTGTGGAATTTAATGTTCTTTTTGTCAAGAATTTATTCTAAACTATGGGGTAAAAACATTTATGTATACAGTTGTTTAGTAGAAGCATAATTGGTTTAAATTGTTAGGAAGATATTTAATGTATATGTACTGTACTGGTTTCTTTAAAAATAGATGCACTCCTGCCCTGACTGGTGTGGCTCTCGTTTGGACATTGCCCCACAAAGCGGAAGTTCAGTCCTTGGTCAGAACATGCACCTGGGTTGTGGGTTTCATACGAGAGGAAGCTGATCCATGTTTCTCGCTCACATCTCTCCCTCTTTCTCCCCCCTTCCCTTCCCTCTAAAAATAAATACAAATTTTACAGAGAATAAAGTAGATGCATTCCTTTTGGCTTTGAAAATGATGGTACTTTACAGGTTACAGGATACTTTTCATACATTGTTCCCTTCCCTCTTCATTCTTTTTCCATGGTTCTGAATTTTATAATGCTCACTTTGTAAGTTAGCCCTCTACATTGTCACAAACTAATTGAAAGCTATGGTAAACAAGATTCTGAATTTTATTTTAAGGACAGAGTGCTCTTATAGACAACCTAATCTTCTGTGAATTCAGAAAAAGAATTAATTTCTTTTGATAACATCCAGCCTTGGGTTGATATATAATAAATATTAACAAGCTTCTTTTTTTCCCTAGGGGACCATTGGACAGTGCAACCTATCTGGCCAAAGTTCAACAATTGCTGGCATCAGTAGAAAAAGAGAAAGATTCTTTAAGCACAATGAAAATTGAATGGGAAAGCTTATCAAACTATCTGACTGACATGGATAAGAAGTTGCTGGAAGGCCAGGTCAAGCAACTCGAACATGCATGGAAACAAGTAGAACAACTGGTTCAAAAGAAATATTCTCAGCACATGGTGGAACATGAGGAATTTACATTTCTCCTGAGCGAGATCCACGACCTGGCCATTTCTCTGCAGCAGCAGCAGCAGCAGCATCTCCAGTTAAAGCTGAGCTCTCCGGAAGAACAGGGAGGGAGCCAAAGCATGGTTGCCTTGGCCACTGAACTCCAGGCTATCAAGCATAGATTTTCCATTTTAAAGGGGCGAGCTGAACCTCAGATGAAGAGGATTTGGGGAGAAAGAGAAAAGAAGGTTTTGGAAGATGCAATCAGTACTTTCCAGAAGCAGTTGGAAGCATCGGAGCCATTAAACACAGAGGTGGAAAACGAGATCAAGAAGTGTGCAATAAGGAACAAGGTGAAAGAGACTGTCTTATGGGTGAAGAATCTGTTGGGCGAACTTGCTCCTACGATTTCCCTTTTACCAGATGACATTCTTTCACAGATCAGAAAATGCAAAGTGACGCATGATGGCATTCTGGATAAACAGCGGGCTGTGGAGTCATTGTTTGAAGAGGTCCAAGGGAATATTCCCAACCTGACAGCACGTGAGAGTGATGAATTAAATAACCTCCTCCAGGACTTACAGGATCAATGCCAAATGCTCATTTTAAAATCAACACAAAGATCACAGCTGTTAGAACTTAAATTGGAAGAAAGAAGCAAATTTGCTGCAGTAATAGGGAAGGTTCAGCTTTCACTTCAAGGAAATGAAACACTGATAATTCCCAAGGTGGAAACAATCTCCACAGAAGCTGAAGTAGAACATCAGCATGTCAAGTTGACGACTTCTCAGAAGGAACTGCAAGAAATTGAGAGTGTAATCTCAACACATCTTCAGGAGCTAACAAATATCTCTAAGGATCTAAGTGTATTTGAAAGATTATTTCTGGATAATCAATTGAAAAATCTTAAGGCTAGAGCCAACAGAACACAAAGACTCATTCAGAATAAATGTAATGAAGTAGAACACAAGATAAATTTTTCCAGAGAATTCCATGAACAAACATCTGTGCTTCAGAAGGAGCTTGGTAACATACAACACAGTGAACTGCTACTAAGTCAAGAAATAAATCAGGATGTTAAAGAGGAGTTCTGTCATCTTCAAGACCGACTCACTGGTGTCCAGTCTAGCATCCAGCAAGTGTTGAAACTCAAAGAAGTGCTGGACTGTATTGGACTCAACTGGGATTGTTCCCAACTTGATATATTACAATCCCAAGTGTTTGAAAAAGAAATGGAACTTGAAGAGAAAATTAAGCAGTTGGACACATTTATGGCTGAATATGGCAAACATCAAGCATCACTAAGTAAATTGAGGGCAATGGAATTGAAAATTAAGAAAAGGGCTGAAGCAGTCTTGAAAAACATTAATACTTCACCAGAAAGCCATCTGCTCAATGCTCAAATTTTGAATTGGAGAATTGAGAAAGCCATGTGCTTATATCATGAGATAATAAAGAAATTAAGTGAGAATAAGGCCTTTGATAACTCCTTCAAAGAGGAAGAAATACAGCAAATAAAGCCGTATGCTGAAGAAAATGATAAATTACAGAAAATTCTCCAAGATACGATACTAGAATCCCAACAGAAAGAAATGGATGAAAAGAGTTTTCAGGACAAACTGGAAAATTCCTTACATGTTTTGAACCAGATAAAATCTCAGTTACAGCAGCCTTTACTTATAAATTTGAAAATTGAACATATTCAACAGGAAATGGATAATTGCGAAGAGTTTAAAGAACAAGTTCAGGCAGAAGTGTATAGCATTAAAGCTGTAACTGTTCCTGAGAAACAAAAAGAGGAAAACTCTTCTGAAGCTCGTGATCTGGAGACAAAACTGCGTGACTTTGAAGATCTTAACGCTCAGCTTCATGCAAACATTGATTTGCGGACAGTAAGTTTTTTTTTTTTAATAAAGTAGTTAATGTGTCTTTTTATTTCAGGATTGTATGTTTTGCTCTAGTTAATACCTACACTTCTCAAAAAGTTACAAATTTTACAAGAAAATTCTCCACAGGAGAATAGCCATTTAGACAAAAGAGCCAGTTTATAATCATGACTCACTCCACATCTAAATAGAATGCCTTATGATTTGGAAAAAATAAGTTTGACACCTTTATTTCTGTATTCCTAATAACCTCTGTTGCTCAGATCAGAGTTTTTTGTTTGTGTTCTAGAACTAATAGTACATAGCAGGAGAAATATGTGGATAAAAAGGACACAAAATAATGATATTTACTTAAAAATTACAGTGAACTAAACATTTTACCTTGAACCATCACAGCAACTCTATGAAGTGGGAGCTATTATTAGCCCCATTTTAAAACGAGGAAATCAAAGTTCAGAAACATCAATAATTTTCTCAAGCTTTGCAACAGTAACAGAACCAGGATTCAACTTGAGGTCTGTCTGATTGTAGAACAGGGATCATCAAATGGAGGCCATTGCACCTGATTCTGTAAATCAAATTTTACAGGAACACAGCCCTGCTCCATTATTTTAGGGATGGTCTGTGGCTGCTTCTGTGCTCTTTCAGTTGGTACTTAATGAATGTTGAACAAATTGGGTACTATTCTATTTCATTTTTTTTATTGATATATAATTGACATATTTTAATAAAATAGTTTTGTGTGTACAACATAATGATTCTGTATTTGTACATATTATGAAATGATGACCACAATAAGTCTAGTTAACATCTGTCACCACACAAAGTTATAAAATATTTTTTCTTGTGATGAGAATTTGTAATGTCATCTGGTAGAAGGGAAATTTTAGGAACAAGTTCACCTAACAGATTCTTCACCCATAAGAGAGTCTCTTTCACTTGTTGCTTATTGCACACTTCTTGATCTCATTTTCCACCTCTGTGTTTAATGGCTCCGATGCTTCCAGCTGCTTCTGCAAAGTACTGATCGCATCTTCCAAAACTTTCTTTTCTCTTTCTCCCCAAACCCTCTTCATCTGAAAATACTTGATACTGAATTAAGATCTGCTCTCTTAGCAGATCTTAACTTTCAAATATGCGATACAGTATTAACTATAGTTGCCATGCTATACGTTACATCCGAAGGCATATTTATTTTATAAGTGGTAGCTTGTAGCTATTGACCCGTGTTTCACTCATTTCAGCCCCCCAGCCCTGCCTCTGACGACCAAAAACTGTTCTCTGTATCCTTCCCTACTCGATTTTAATGCAGTTTCCAGAAACAATGTACATAAATCTCCCAAATCAGATGATTAGAGCTGGACTGGAAGGGACCTTTAAAGTTAATTATTTCAACTATTTGTTATTTCAATAACAAGACAGTAAGTGGTGTACTGAAAACTAAAGTTAGTAGCATAGCCAATACTTAAAAACACTAGTGGCCTGAGGTTTTTAATTTTCTTTTCATCTTTTTTCCCCCAAGTGTTGATTAAGGTTCTATACATTAAATAGATTCTATTGTTTAATTCATGTCTAATATGAGAGTTCTAGAGTAGGAACATAATATCATTAGACATGATTCATAAGATTTACTTTCAAATTTAGATTAGATTTCCTTAGCAAATCTGGGAACAATTTTTCTTTGCATAAACATTTTTAAATACTAGGCAAAATAAAAGTCTGAGATACTAACTATTCTAAGACCTAGAAGTATATTATGAATATACCACACAAATTCAAGAATGACAAAAATTCCATAAGTCTGACAATTTTGTCACAGCATTTAATCTCCTTTTCCCCAGAATGTCTTGAATGATGCATATGAAAATATGACACACTACAATGAGGCAGTCACCAGGGTAGTGGGGATCATCAACGACCTTGAAGCCATCGTGGCATCCCATAGAGTAGACCTTGAAAACCCAGAAGAATCACTGGAGATGCCTCGCTGGAAACAAGAGGAACTGGAATCCACCGTAGCAGACATCCAGGACCTCACTGAGAAATTGGGGACCATATCCAGCCCTGAAGCCAAACTACAACTTCAGTGTACTTTACAGGAGTTAGTTTCTAAGAGCTCAGCCCTGAGTGAGGCAGTCAAAGTAAAGGAAGCTAAAACAGAAAGGTAGGTACTTCTTTCTGAAGGTAATAATGCACTAAAAACATAATGCAAATTTCTTTACAATTAACATGTACACAGAAATATTTTGGAAAATATGGAAAAGTTCAAGAAAAACACTCTGTAAAGAAAACCACAACAAATGTTTTATTGTATTTAATGTATTTTTTCTCATTTAATGTTGAGTACATACAACAGCATTTCTATGAGTCTGCATATGGTATAAAGAATAATGATAAAGGTTGTACCCAAAGGTTCAAAGATAAACACCATGACTTTTGAATTCTCTTTTATGCTCCTTCCCTCTCCTTTTAGAGTAACAGAACTACTCCTTATCATTTATGATATTTACCATTTCCTTGCTTTTCAAATGTTTTTACTATGTGTTTGTATTCTGTTTCCATGCATGTGTATTCTTCTGTAACTTCATTTATTTCAAATTCATCATTGTGATCCTGAAGTTTACTGTATTTTGCCATGTATAATGTACACTTTTTTGCCCAAATTTTTGAGGGAAAAATAAGGGTGTGCATTATACATGGGTATAATGATTACATACCATGGGTATAATAATCCCATGTATAATGTACACAAAAACGTGTGTGTGCATTATACACAGCAAAATATGGGTATTCGGGTTCTTTTCTATAGTAAAATTCAGTCACTCAGCTACGGATAGACATTTGGGTTGTTTCTAGTTTTTGCATTCACAAACACTTGTACCAGGAACATTTTTACATGCAAGAGCTTCCCTTAGGTACATGCCTAGAATTGTGGTAGCCAGGTGACACACCTTAAAATTTTAATTCCAAATGATTTTATTCATTTTGTTTAGTCAGACCAGTAGCATGTTAGTGTTACAATTGTCCCATATCCTTGCCAACATTTGATGTTGTGGGATTTAATGTTTACCACTCTGATGAGTCAGAAGTTATATTTTATTGTGGTTTTAGTGAGTATCTCTATTATTATTAATGACTTTGAGCCTCTTTAAAACAATTTTTTTGGTTATTTATATTTTCTCTTCAAAGAAATACCCATTTAAGCCTTTACCCAATTTTTATCAGGTTGTCCATCTTTTTCCTCATTATTTTGAAGGGACTTATTCCGTATAAAGGGGTCTCCTCCTCTTACACACCCATCATGGTGTGAGGGCCGGGCTTTATCCCCTGTCGCCAGCTTTCCAGGAGAAGGTCAGTGAAACTGAACGGCAGCCAATGCCCTCAAAGTGAAAACAGCCCCGGAGCTTAGCTTACATCTCTGTGTTTTCACGTTCACTGAGGGTGGGGTCTCTAAATATTTCTTCATTCCTTGCAAGTTTATTACTGTGTTTTAAGAATTAAAAAAATACCTGATACTGAATTTTTAATTGTTTTCAGTGGGGGAGTTAGGCTGTATCTATTTTGCATACATAATTTTATTTATAGTTATTTTTCAATATGTCACAATATTATGCTGTACAAAAAATATGCTGCCTTTTATTTCACTTTATAATTTGAGCTCTTTTTCTTATTTTAACAAGAGCACCATAAAAGTAATTAGAATTTCTGTGTAATATTTTATAAAATGGATTGTTGTAATTCACCCAGCTGTATCTTCTGATTAATAGTCTAATAAGTAAAAAGATTTTACAATACAAATATTTTACCAGTTTTAGGTTAAAATTCCTTACATTGTATTCAGATTAATTCATTAAGATAAATTGCAAAAGTCAAATTAATGGGTCAAAAGATATGAACATTTTAAAGACTAAATGGTTCTTTACAAGAATTGTACCTGTTTACACCTCATTAGCAGTATGAAGAATGCAGTTTTCAAAGTTTAGGTGTTTTGAGAATAGTTCTACTTACCTGTTAAAGTTTTTATTGAAAGCCTTATGCAGGTCCCTGTGAGCAGAAGGTAGTCAATGAAAATTTATTGAAATACATTGAATAACAAAAATAGAATTACATTCTGGGTTTTTTAAAATTTAATGTTCAAATTTATTCTGGGAAGTTGAGAATTTATTGCACTAAATAAAGTTTTAATAATCCCTTTTTTTCTCACTAGGTGTCTCGAGAATTACAAACACTATAGAGAACTTAAAGAGAAAATTGGCAGGGACCTCAGCCATATGGGAGTAGTGCTTGGGCAGTCCATGTCCCCACTGCCAATGTCTTACAAAGAAGCGTTAGAACGCTTGGAGCAGAGCAAGGTAATAATAGTATCTGCGAATCTCCAATAAGACTGGGTGCAAAAAAAAAAAGGGGGGGGGCAGAAAGCTGGTAAAGGCAGCAGGGAATGTAGCTGTCATGACCCACAGAAATCTTCAACCTGACTTGTACGCTCAAGAAAATTCTTTCAACTGAAAGGGGGTAAATGAAGCAATGGTTCTGAGAGAATTAATAGTTGGGTTCACAGGACAGCCTTCTGCCTTGTAGCATGCTGTCCTAATTGACCACTTTCTCTAAAGCTTTATCTTTTACATTGTTTTGTTAGATGTTGCTGGACCAGTGACATAGGATTTAATGCAGCTATCCTAAGTGTTAAATTCTGGCTACTTCTTATACTCTATTACCAAGCAATTTTAGTTTTTGCTTATTTTCGTCTGTTAGAGTCCATGGTATTATGTTATTAGAATTTGGATGAGAGCATTCTGAATCATCCATGCATAACACATCACCCTAAAATAAAACACCAAAACCAAAACCAAAATAAAGCCTTGGCCATTGATACAGCAAGTATTGTGCAAATTAACTACCTAGTATAATATGAGATTTACAATCTAATAACAAAATGAACTTCTAGGATATTTACCTTTGAAAACACATTCTTGCTTGGAAAAATTGGTTTATGCGTCATTATTTGTTCCCATAGTCTCAAATTCGCATGCAATACAATAGATAATTCCCATTTGTCTCAGATTGACCTTCAAAGGCACTAAAAAATAGGTCATGAAATATTTGTGGGTGTTTTAAATCATTTATTGGTCAAGATTTTTAAAAGTTTATAACTTTCAGAAAAATTAATAGACTTTATATTCCTCCTGTCCTTTTTCTTGCTTAAGGCCTTGGTGTCAAATCTTACATCAACTAAAGAAGAGTTAATGAAACTACGACGGGTCCTCAGACACCTGAGCCGCACAGTCACAGATAACGATGGCCTAGGTCTGCTCAGAACCACAGCGGCTCTGTGGGAGAAATGGCTGAGCGCGCTGGAAGCTGCCAAAGAGTGGGAGATGTGGTGTGAAGAACTGAAGCAGGACTGGAAGTTTGTCAGCGAAGGAGTAAGTACTTCCTTTCCAACAGTCAAGCCGTAGTCTTCTTAACAAGTGTCATTTAAATTGTTTTATTACTTTTATATTGTTTTTATTTACAGCAAGTCTTCAACTTCTATCATTTGTTTGCATCACATATGTGTTACACATAAATGTTTTATAGAGGTCAGGTCCTGTAAACATCAGCTCCAAGAAATGATACAAAGTTTTTTATAATACTGGGATATTATTTGGTATCAGATAATGCTTAGAAATAAGTGACTACTTGTTCATTCAAACTTAAAAATCTTTTTTTGTGCAGATAAATTAAATCCTTTTAAAAATAACTGTCTGTACCTGGCACTAAAGGTTAGAATTAGGAAGTATTCATAATAGCCAACTACTTTGGAAATTGACTATAATAGTTAAGTAAGGAAATTAACTATAGTTGCAAAGTATGGGTCTAAAAATGTCTGATTTTTTTCTGAAAACTGCCTAAAAGAAACTTTGTGATATATACATCAATCACACATGTTAATTTAACTATGTTTCAGGACTTACACATCGCATATATTTAGAAAAGAAAATTTAAAATAGCGTAGAGGCTTCCTTTCCACACGTTCTTGTGTTCAGGCTGTGTGGCTGTCCTAGGGAGGTTTGTTGAACTTGCAGGTGTGGAACCTGTGGATCTGGAAGGCTGACTAGAACATGCAGCGGCGTGAAAGGAGAGCAGGAGGTACTGATGGACAAGGAGGTACCTTCTGGTACACATTTTACGGAGATACTCATGCCACATTTGCAGCATTTTTCAGAGGTTACAACCTCTTTGAAATTTTCTTTGGAAGACAGATGGGTAGTGGTAGAAATTCTGAAGAAATGGAATTAGATGGAGATCCTTTCAGTTCATTTGGACTCAGCATGAATGGATATCCAAGAGACAGGAATTCTGTGGGGCCATGTCATCTCAAACAAGACCCTGCAGTTATTCATGAACTTAGAGTATCACTTAAGGAAATATATATTGGTTATAATAAATGGATAAATATTTCTTGAAAAAGGTTAAACCCTGATGGAAGGAGTTATAGATCTGAGGACAAAATTCTCACTATTGAAATTTAAAAAAAAGGGTGGAAAGAAGGCACCAAAATTACTTTTCCAAGGGAAGGAGATGAAACACTGTTTTCACCTAGTCTACCTAGCAGAACACTGCTAGTATTGTCGCAGACATTGTTTTTTTATTATTAAAGATAAAGATAACCCAAGATTTAGAGGGGATGGATCAAATATAATTTATACTACTAAAATTAGTTTATGAGAGGCAATGTGTGGCTGTTCAGTTAAGGTGCCAACAATGGATGAAGAACCATACCTATGTCAAGAACCGCACCTATGTGAAACCTGGAATGAGAAGAATTATTGGATATGGGCTGCCATTTGCAAAAAATCCTGACCAATATGGTGGCCTTCTTTTTTAAAAAAAGATTGTATGTATTTATTTTTAGAGAGGAGAAAGGAAGGAGAAAGAGAGGGAGAGAAACATCAATGTGTGGTTGCCCCTTATGTACCCCCTGCTGTGGACCTGGCCTGCAAGCCAGGCATGTGCCCTGACTGGGAATCAAACTGGTGACTCTTCGGTTTGTAGGCCGGCACTCAATCCACTGAGCTACACTAGTTAGGGCCATGGTGACCTTCTAATAGAATTTGAAGTGTCCTTCCCCGATTCTCTATCTTCATCATCCAAAGAAGTACTTAGGAAACATCTTCCTGCCTCATAGAATGAAAACTTTGTTTCCCATATTTTGATAAGGCACTGAAAATATAAAAGGACTGGCAGTTTACTGATGCAGATGTGAATTCTGTATAAAGACATATAAATTATTTTGAGGCTTCATTAAATTGCATGAATAGACACAGGCCAAATAAATAGGCAAAAGGGATTTTTACAGTTAGAGATGAGGAGAAACCATTCACTCTGTTTTGTTTCACTTCTCCAAAGTCAGAAATTTTTAGTATTTTGCTTACATGTAAAATTTGATTTTGTGGAGTTAGTAGATATATTTCTAATAAAATAGTAGACCATGCAAGTACTTTATTTCTTATATCTTTACATTATCATTTTGGTAGGTTCTCATTTATAATAGAAATTTAAATTCTTAAACTATGTATGTGATATGTGTTTCTAGAAAATAAAAACCCAGGTCATTTGGAAATGTGATCAACTAGATTTAAGTCACTATCTGAAGTGCTGCTCTAGGACTGGTACCCATAAAAGAATATCCTCATGTATATGATTCACCATTTTGATTTTTAAAATATGCTGTAGCATTTGTTAATAACATAGTTGTAATGTTCTTAAGGTGGACCTTAAGAACGTGCAAGTTGCAAGTTGACTATATATCTTGGACTTAATAAATTATAGGCACATTTTATTGCACACTACTTTAAACTAGTTTGTTTACTAATAAACATATTTTTAGAGGAAATGTTACTTGGAATTAATTTTCTAATTACACAGTCTTTTGTAACTTACTCATAATATACTACATGTACCTTATGCAATTTCCCCAAAAAAGAATAAACTACACTCTGGTGTTAAAGCAAAATATGGGGAAAATAAACACTAGCTGCTGCTTATGAATGATGTCACTACTACTTGTTATAAATATTTTACTTTTTCATATGCATAGGTTGCATTTCTTAGATGTTTTAATTTTTAAATATATTTACATCTAAAAAGTTAAAAAAATAAAAGCATAGAATTATCTCAGGGTTCTCTTTAATTCTTTAATCTTCCCAAAGGGCCAGGTATAAATGAGGTATAAATCAGAACATTAAATGAAAATTCTTCTCTCTTATTCATGTTAAAATTCCTGCTGAATTTACTTAAAAGAGAAATATACTGATCAGTACTTCATTAGAGGTAGGTCACATGTTTTGGTTTTTAAATGTTTAGTACTATCATATTTTCTTGCTAAAAACTTGTCATTCTTGAAAATGAATATCATTTTGGTGGTGCTGGTGGAGTTTCATTAGTAAATAGTCTCTTGAATGTTAAAACTCTAAGAAGCACTGTGCAGTGTACCTTTAGCAGGACTGCTAGCCTCCAGGTCTTTCCCGTTCAGAATGGCACCGCCTGTTGAGTTCCTGCAGTAGGCTATGTGCCTTGCTAAGACTGCATTTCACACATGATGCCACTGCATCCTTGCATTGCCCTCAGGAGTTATTCCCATTTTATTGATGGGGAAACTGAGGCACTAAGCAATTTAAGTTGGCACAAGACCTCCCAGCCAATGATTGAGTTATAAGCTTCTGTGGGGCGGGACCACATCTCTTTCGCACACAGCTGTGACTTTAGAGTCATCCAGGGCTTTGTGCTTAGTAGGTACTTAGTAAATATTTCTAGAGTGACAGGTCTTATTCAAACCCAGGTCTAAGGCTAATCCTAAGCTTTAGTTCTTTTTATCTTAATTACATTGTTTCTCTACTGCTATATAACTATTTGCAATTATATTTTATTAATTCAGACCACATTCATTTAGATCTTTGTAATTATTCATAAAGCATTTGACAGTATCTGCCTAACAGAATGTGTTTTTCAAAGAGTAACAAAAACAAAATCTGTCCTCATGTAGTAACAAAAACTACTAACACTTAATAGGTACTTATTGAACATATGACATGCACAGCTCTGAGCTCTTTATGTGTATTATCATTTATCATCTCAAAAATCCTATGAGGTAGATATTTTTATAGTCCTCATTTTATAGATGAGGAAAGTACGGTTTAGTTGTTCAGATTCACAAGTGAGTGCCAGAAGCGGCTTCAAACTGACACCTGGGTTACCTATCAACTTGAATGATATTTGTACACACCAGATTGATGTAAGATTTTAAAATAGCTTTTATCCATTCAATAAAAACTATATCGTCTGAAGACCTGTACATGCAAAGCCATGTTAATATGGTTGGTGAATTTGTATGTGACAAAATGAATTTATATGTGACAAAATAAATAAATGTTTTGCATAAGTAGATTTTTTAAAGCAAATTTAAACATTTACAAATGTTTAAATTTACAAATTTACATTTAACAAATTAAAGCTCTGTTTACATTTACAAATTAAAAATCAGTTTAGCCCTGGCTGGTGCAGCTCAGTGGATTGAGCGCGGGCCTGCGAACCAAAAGATCACGGTTCGATTCCCAGTCAGGGCACATGCCTGGGTTGCAGGCCAATTCCCAGCAGGGGACATGTGAGAGGCAACCACACATTGATATTTCTGTCCCTCTCTCCTTCCCTTTCCCTCTAAAGATAAAATAAATAAAATCTTTAAAAAAAATCAATTTAAATTTTGATTAATCCCTCCACCCCCCCACCAAGTTTTACCTTTCTGTTTTCTTAAACAGAATTTGCTTCATTTAATTATTCATTTCTGATTATTCAGACTCATCCATTTATTCTTCAATGATCATAATGTGCTAGAATAAATCTATGTCTTCAAAGATAGTGGGAGATGTAAAGCTGGCTTCTTCCCCTTGTACCAAAAGTCCACAAGCCTTTCTATATCAGTTCCTGTTTCTGTTGCTACAGGGTTTTCAGTCTCCCTCGCTGGAATTACTTATGGTTTCTTCTCCCTATCTAGACTACTTTATAATTGACTGTGAACCAGAAGTTTTATAACCAATATTTTTAGAATTATGTGTCCAAGGAAAATCATCCAGGGGCTGCAGAGCCTTTTGTAGGTGTATGATTCGTGCATAATCTTATGGGGGCTGTGTTCATCCTTTTTGGTGTCAAGTTTGTTGAATTTTGACAAGTGCATACAGTCATGTAACCACCAACAAAATCAAGATTTAGAACATTTTCATTGCCCCAGAAAGTTCCTTTGTGCCTCTGCATAGGCATCTCTTTCCATCACCTCTGCCCCCTGACAACCATTAATCTGTTCTTACATTTCTGGAATGTCATATAAATAGACTTGGATAGTTTGTGTTCTTTCGAATCTAGCCTCTTTTCACTAAGGGTGATGCATGTGAGATTCATTGCTGCTTCTATCAGCAGTTCATCTCTTCTTATTCCTGGGTAATATTCTACTGCACACATGTACAGTAGTTTCTATCAGCAGTTCATCTCTTTTTATTCCTGGGTAATATTCTACTGCACACATGTACAGTAGTTTGTTTCTTCATTCACGAGTTAGAGAATTGCCAGGGTTTTGAGTAAAATTATTGTCCTAATAAAAATTATTCTTCCCCCTTGTGTTCCCCTCCTTAATCACTTAGCAACTCACAGCAGACAGCAGAGCCTAAGGTAGAGGCTTGCAGGCAGGTGGTGTATTTTGGAAAGTGATCCTAGGGAACAGGAGTGGGTGACGAGGAGCACTGAAACTGGAGGTCAGAGCCTTGAGTTGTTTCACTTTTATTGGTCCTGGTTGCCACAGTTGCCCACTTATGGTTATCGCCAGGCACAGTAGCACCAAGAGATGCTCCATTAAGTCCTGCTTTAGAGACATAGTTCTTTCAACCCAGAGGCATATTGGAAACCCTAGATGTACAATTAACTGTCAATAGAGTGATTGCTCTCTTTCCATGCTAGTTCTTTGGCAGTGGGGCTGCAAAATGACCCTGTGGAAACTTTATTTCAATCCCTGGTGGAAATATAGCTATCTGCATGAGAGCCTGGACTTCGAATACAGCTGAATTTAGGTTTGAGGGGATGGAAAGCACAAATGCCATAACTGGATCTCTTGAAGAGAGGCCAGTCTGCACCTGCATGCATGTGTTCTAGTGACTGGGACTCAGCTGGGTCATATGGTCCAAGCGGCAGGGTGGCTGACACCTCATGCAGTGCCTCCTTTTCTCCAGCTCCCCCTCTGCACTAGCAGCATTCTGATAAAAGGACCTGAGCCATATTTCCAAGTGTAGCATATATGCCTCCAGAATCCCACAGACTCATCTGGGGCAGTGCCTGTGAACAACTTGATCTTCACCTCATAGGGATTCTGGCCGTGGGCCACTGGGCCCCTGGGTACTTAACTGATGCTGGAGTTCCTAAATTTTCATAGATTTTCATTCCTACCCCCTGGTATCCAGGTCCTCCTTCATCATTTGAGTTAGCATGATACCATTAATGTAGTTGACCGGTGTGATGCTCAGAAATGTTCAAGATTGCAAGATACCTGACTCAGCTGCACTTAGAGGAGAGTTCACAACACAAGGGCAGATGTGATGAAAGGCTGGTGCAGCCAAGGTGTGAGCCAGAGCATTCGAGGAGATGCAGGAGAAGGATCTGGTTTTCTCTCTCTTTATTCTGAGTTCAAGGCCGGTAGAACTCCACCTTCCATATATGTGGTGGGTCAGGTAATGCATTTCTGGGTTCTGCACATAGCTGTCGGTAAATACCTGATTATTAGTTCTTCCAGCTGCTTTCCCTTTGCTGTTTCCCTTTGACTTTGTTTTGAGCGTAAGTGATCAGATGTGAAAGGAAAGGGAACTGTAGAAAAAGCATCCAGCAGTTGCCCAGGCTCGTACTGAGTGGATGCAGTTTGGTGGAGATCATTCTAACTACCCTGTGGGTATCTCCAGAGAAACGATGCCTAATGCAGCTGCCGTCTGAAGGAAAAGTCATTTATGAAATCACTCAATAGTGTTTCCTTCAGCTCATAACCGCGATACTTCACTTTAATCACACGTCTGTGTGATCACAATAGGTGGGAGCTATGGGATTCTGATAGTGGAGGTGTAATATTCCCAGCTGTAAAAAGACAAATATTACTTTGAAGTAGGTTATTGCATTCAGAGGCCTTTGAAAACCAGTATACAAACATTATGGTTGAAAACCAATGTATAAACATTAAGGTATGTTTTTCAGTCCTGAAATGGTAAGACTATATTTTACTTACTTTAGGTCTCTCTTTTTGTTTCTTGAATTAGGTTGAACGAGAAGCAATTATTTTAGATAATCTTCAGGAAGAACTCCCTGAAATTTCCAAAACAAAAGAGGCAGCCAGCACGGCAGAACTCTCTGAGCTAGTGGACTGTTTAAGCCAATATGAAGAGAATGTGGAGAAGCAGCAGCTGTCGCTGACTCTGCTCCTTCAGCGCGTGAAAAGCATCCAGAGTGCTGCGGACTGCGCAGGCGCGGTGCAGACTGTGCCGGTGTTGGGAGAGATTATGTCTATGCAAGAACGATGCGATAAGTAAGATTTCACGGAAAACTATTAAGGAAACGTGTTTAACAGTTTCTGGTTTAAAATTTAGAAAATACTGAATTTCAAGAATATAAAATATTGTAGGATAATAACAAATGATATGACAGAATTGAGTTGAATCAACAGCAATGGAAAAGGATAGAAAGAATTGATAATGATAGATAAAACAAGCACCTGTTTTTTGTCTTGGTATTACGGAGGATGAATAAACTTCATTTTGCTTTTCTGATTGCTGTTTTTTTAGTTTAGTAATACATATTTATTATATGAAGTTTAGAGACTGTGGGACATTATAAAGATTAATATAAAACCCACCTTTAATTTTACCACTCAGCAACAACCACTGCCAATCACTTTTTTCTCATCTTTTTTAACTATATTTATACTTCTAAACAAATTGCGAGCTTAGCACTATACTGTTTTGTATTGTGCTGAATCATATATCAGCATATCATGTTTATTTGTCTATGCCATGAATGCTCTCTGAAACATAGCTGTATAGTTTTTCATCATGCAGATATGCCGTAACTTATTCAACAAGCCCCCTAATATACAACCTTTGAATTATATGTATTGTTTTTACTTTTATAAAGCCCTGCAGTGAATGTTTTATACCACGTTCTTCATCTGCATCTGTAATTAATTCATTAAAAAAATGCTGAGAAGCAGAGTCATTGAGTTAAAGTGTCTAGTAAATTACATCTAGAGATACTTACCTAATTAATAGCTCTCAGGAAGGATTTAGTCACCTCATCTCCCCTGCCGATGCAGTGCATAGCTTCACAGCACATGGGGTCGGCTGAGATAAGAAGGCTGCTGCGGGTGTCCATCCCCAAGAACCAGCCCATGCCTCCGTTCACACCTCAAAGTCGTGTTCAGTTGAACTCAAGGATTACACAAAAAAGAGGATAGAGATGGCAAGTATTGTATAAAGTATGAAAAGAGGGTATTTTGAGATTAAAGTTTTGGAGAGGTTTTTGATTAAGTGATAGAATTTGATATATGCTTATATATTCAGTATATAAATCATTGAAACTGGTACTATTCTCTCAGAAAAAAAATCTTTTGCGAGCTATGTGAACATCTTGTTAGTTGTTGAAATAAAACTATTTCACAGATGAGCAGGCTAGAGGAACAATTTTATTTTGATACTATATTTTAGGCTTTTTCAGAAAGCTCAAAAAAATAAGGAATTGATGCTGAATGAAATCCAAGAGAGACATTCTTTCACAAAAGAAATAATTGCTTTGAAGAATTTATTTCAACAGATCACAACTTCTTTCCAAAATATGGAACTACAAGACAGCCTAGAAAAAGCAGAACAGTTTGAGGTAAGTCCGAAATGAACTTGTGAAGGTGGCTGGTATAGGTTTGTAGTCTTGAATGCAGAGTACGTGGGACAGAGGTAACTCAGTGATGAGAGTGGAGCAGAAAGGAGAAAGGAAAGCACGTGCAAAGGCCCTGTGGCATGGTGCGGGCATGGCCACAAAAGATCAGTGTGGCTGGAGAGCAGAGAGCAGGGTTGAGACCAGGTTGGGAAGTAGGCTAGTCTGGACCAAGCAGTCCTTTTTCGAGCACACTTTACATGTGTTTGCTGAACAAGGGCCTTAGACCACTCTTGAATAGCATGTTAGATAATTCACATTAGTAGGGTGTAATGTCTTACCTCTGATTGGGGTTGTGCACTTGGCCCGTTTGAATCAAAAGGAAAGGAGCAACTTCCTGATTAAGGAAGTGACGTTTCTGTGTGGCTGCAAGTGGTTGGTTCTTCTGGCAACCAGCCCCCATTCTAAGCTATAACATTGTTATTGGGGCATCCCAAGAGTCATTTCATTTGTGTAAACGCAGGTTTTGGTTGAAAAATAAATGACAAGAGATGCTTCTCTCATGTCCTTTAGGACATGTCAAGCATTTCAGAAGCTGTGCCAGAAACCAGTGATGAAGACCAAGTGTATATATTATATCACAGTATCACAGCATCGTTTGGGAACTCATTTTTTCCCCAGGATGTCTCTTTTTCAGGTCCAATGGTAACAGGCAAAAATGATATTTGCGTGTTTATTCAAAAGTCGCATGCTGTTGTTAATCAGAGTTGGTTGTCAGTGTTGAGAAGGATAACATACTGTCCGTCATGGAATCAGCCTTCTAGGGGAAGCCATCTATCCCCAGACCAGGTCTAGATAAACCAGGGTGACACTGTACCTCATGCCGCAGCTTTGTCTGCCTGGCATTGTTCTCTAACTTTCCCTTGTCTCGATTCACTTTCTGCTTGGGATTAAGAAAAGGAAAACAGTGACACATCATGAAGTCATTCAAAATTGTAATCATTCTTCAGTGCAGTGACTCACTCAATCCATTAGCACATACAAGGCTGCTGCACGTCTACTCTAAAAACAAACAAGCCCCAAAAAGCCAGAGCGAAGTCAAAAAGTATTTTTCCACTTGATCTTTGGGAAACCTTCCCAAACAAATGAGTTTCTCCTTTATAATTAGTGCAGGAGAACCTAGATCAGATTTTGTTTCTAGGCCACAACCAATGGACTATTTGTTCAGGTTTCTTTTATCTGCTGAAACCTGCATTCTTTGCCTGGAACTGGAACTCTCCTGTTTGAAAGAAGTTGAGCTCTGCTGGGCTAATTACATGAAAGCAGACACTTCTGCTTCAAGTGTAAGGGCTTTTAGTGGCCTTGAATCATTGTGATGATAATGTAGGAAGAAACAGAAATGGCAACAAGTTAATAACAAAAAAAAACTTCTTTGAAACTTTTTGCTACTTGCAGCTTTTTAGATCGAGGCTGCCACCAAGATACAGTTAAATCCTAGAGGTACTTAAGAAGCAGGAGATGTTGTAATGTCTTTTCAGGACAATGGTTTGACACTGGGAAGATATATCAAGTTTAATTCTTACAAATTAGAAAGCATCATCTGACCAAAAGGAGTATCTCTCAGGCTTAATCAGCTTGTATCAACAGTGAGGTTTTGTCATGCAAAATTTGTCCATTTAAATCATAAGGATGTGCTGGAAAGCCGCTTTTATTTTCAGAGTTAAACTCTTCCCCCATCCTGTGAGTACTGAAACTCTCTTGATGTTTTCAGGAGCTTCAAAGCAGTTTTAAGAAAGAGAAACTAACTTTTGAGAATATTATGGAAAAACTCCGAATCAAGTATTCTGAAATGTACACCATAGTTCCTGCAGAGATTGAGTCCCAGGTGGAAGAATGCAGGAAAGCTTTAGAAGACGTAGAAGAAAAGGTAATAATGATGTTTGCACTAGTGTTGTTGTTTGTGGAGTTGAATGAACATAAAGAAAATACTTAGTATCGTATTTTTATTTGCCCTGATTTCAACGATAACTTTTATACAGTTTAGTTGAGTGATAATTTTGTGTATTGAATACTGAGATGCAATTGCTCTGAATAAGTGACGTAAAACACAGAAATTAGGTAATTTCTTTATTTTTAGTTGTCAAGATGTTAGTTCTTCTCTTACATTTAAACATAGTTAAGTATTACCTTTCACTTGTTTTTTTTTTTTAATTTTCTTTTTAGAAAAATTGGACACTCACTTTAAAGTTATGGACATAGATAATGCTTTGTTTTAAAACATGTTCTCCTTGTACATTTTGAAATAGCAACCAATAGCAATAAGAATAAAAATTTCACACATCACTTAACACACAGTGCCTTTCTTTCTAATGATGGTGGTAGCACAATTCTCATAAATCATAGCTGGGCAAATCTTTACATCTAGAAGTCCAGTTTAGAAGAATGAGTGGGAAGTGTTTCATAGTACAGACTTAGGAGTTTAGCAAGGCAATGTTACTGAATTGTAAAAAGACAGCTCAAATCCAACAGAACAAATCTGTTCTATTTAGCACCCACAGAAAGGGTTTTGTATTGCTTTTTAAAGCCTAGAATATCTCTAACTTAGTAAGTAAAGTAGATAGTAAATATACACACGGAAATAAGATTTCAAACTTAGTTAACTTCTATGCAGCTGTCTTAGGAAAATCTAACCTATGTAAACATCTCATAAACTCAATATATATTTATAAGAACTCTTGTTGATTTAACATGCAATAAACTCTGTTATGAGGTACTTTCTCAAGAATCATGTACTGTTGATTTTATTTCAAGAGAATACTAAATGTTTTGAGAGAAACTAAATTTGTTCTTGTAATGATTCATGTGAAAATCCCTAACAAAGTGAATTAATAATCAAAATCTGTCTTTTGAACTTAAGGTTGAAATTTTAACTGTAGCTTATATATTTGTAAACAAAAAGCAATGGATTTTAATTGTGGGATGTGTTTAAAGGTTCCAGGCACAGTATAATTTGGATAGCAGCGTGATTTTCCTAAATCATGATCTCTCCTAATGTTCCTAAATGGTGTCCATCCCTGCCGGGAGAGCAGCTGCCTGAAAGATCAGAAAACTTCACTTTGTGGAAATTTGTTACATAGGAATAGAAAATTATACAGCAACAAAAAACCCAGTGCAGGATTAATTTTTTTTCCTAAAAGTCTTGCCTGTGGTATAGTATGGTCTGTGAAATAAAAACATTTTATGAAAGTACCAACAGCTTGATGTGAAAAGAGTGTGGACTCTGGAGTCTGGCAACTTGGGGCTTTTTGGGGCGAGTTCAACTCTCCCCTTGACATATGACCTTAATTTAAGCAAGTCATTTAGCCTCTGTTTAGTTTCTGCATCTGCTTACTATTTTTATTAGTAATGTTCTAGTCTAGAACATGGAATGTTCTAGTCTCAGTGGTTATATAATATAGTAGTTTTTGAAAAAGTTAAAGGATGATACAAAAGCATAAAGTATTACTTAGTTATTTAGTGGCTGCTGGAAGAAAACCTCATCAACATAGCCAAAAGAGGAAAATAAAGAACATGAACTAATCAGGCATTTGAGAAATGACACACCCAACATTCATGTATTTTTCCTAACCCAAGTAATTTTTTAAGCAAATCATTTGGATAAAAATTGACACTGTTCAGCAGCTAGATTTCTGATTGCTGTGAAAACACAGTGGAAACTTTCACACAGAAAAAAACTAAGCTTTGAATGTCCTTGAGGTTATTTTATTTTACCCTAATGAATAGTAAGGCAGGAATTACAGTTTTTTAAGTCAGCTTGAGTAGAAATTTGATTTTATTGAAAACAGTTCTTTACAGAGGATTTCCTCATAAAATGGAGAGACTATGTGATGAATAGTTTACCTCTCAGGAATTCTTTCATGTCATCTGCTCCGCTGGGGCATGTTCCGGGGAGTCCACTCGATTGTTGTGCCCAATATGGCACATGTCTGTAAGTATATGCTGTGGATTACGTTCAACAAATCTGTGTTTGTTGGTTTTGTTTCCTTTCTTTAGGTTGGATTTAACAGATTGGGTCAGCACAGCTGCCATCTCCTAGCCTGCTAATGTACCCTCTCATTAACACATTAGCCAGTGTGGTTTGGAATTTTTAAGGGGACCCTTAAACAATTTTTATAACAAAAGCACATAACAGTGGGACTAACCCTTTTGTCATTTGAACCTGTGACTAGAGTACAGGAAACATCTCTAAACCAAAATATGTCTTTCTCTCCTTGTAACAGATTAGCAATGAAGTCTTGAAAAGGTCACCATCATATGCAATGAGTAGAAAAATAGATGAAATTAACAATGGACTTCATAATGTTGAAAAGATGTTGCAGCAGAAAAGCAAAAATATCGAGAAAGCTCAAGAAATTCAAAAGGTAACATCCTCCTTTCGCTTCCTTCAGCCTCTGGTATCCGGCCTGCTCATCTGTCATCACAGGGTGTGCTCTCTAGGTTCATCTGAACTAGAGAGATGCTGACCCAGCTCCACAGGGCCACCCTTACTGGGAGTGTCACCTGCACTAGTTTGGCGGAGAAGGTTGCATTTAAGAATTGTTCTCAGTTTTTTCATGGTGAAAATATACCAAACCCCCTGAGAGCCTATGATTGTGAACTGGGCTTTTCACAAGTAGAGGAAAGTGAAGATCTTATCTTTATAAGACTATATAAAAATATTATACATACCTAAATATAAATATATATATAACAAAGGCTAACATGTTGCTGTGTTTGAGCATTTCTTAGAACCTTTGGTTTTCTAAAGTGAAATAATATTGGGGATTAAAATATGGAACATTTTTAAAACTCATTGTATTAACATTTCAATAGGATTGTCTGTCAACTGTAATTGAAAAATTAAAATGCAATATCATTAGAAAGTATTTCAGTACAATATGAATAGTATTAGCAGCTTTTCTTTAGACTGAAAGGGGGACTAGGAAAATAGAAATTCCAATTTTTTTCCTGGTAAAATGTCTTAAGAAATAAAGTCTTAGGTAAAACTGTACATAAACATAATATTTCCCCTCTTAACTCCCAAGTAAACTCTACATATAGAGAGCAATTTTTTAAAGATTTTATTTTTTTATTATATTTGTTTTTAGAGACAGGGGAAGGGAGGGAGAAAGAGAGGGAGAGAAACATTGATGTGAGAGAGAAACAGATCAGCTGCCTCTTGCACGCACCCAGGCTGGGCATGGACCGAACCTGCAACTCAGGCGTGTGCTCTGACCGGGAATTGAACTGGCGACCATTCACTTTGTGAGATGACACCCAACCAACTGAGCCACACTGGTCAGGACTAGAGAGCATTCTTTTTCTAATCTACATTTTAAGGAAATTTTCTAATGTGAATGGAGACTTTTAAAAATAGGTCAGAATAGGGTTCACCATTGGACAAAATCTCGGACTCTTAAGAAATAGAGGAGTCAAATTTAAGCAATAAGATTTTCCCATTTCTAGAAATTATATTCTTAAGCAAATATTAAGTAAGAATTAAATTTTTTACCTTTGGAATGTCCTCTGGGCAGCCAAGTCCAGGTTTGAACCCAACCTGTCAGTTTGTTGAATCCAAAGCAGTTTATACTATTACATGTGGCTTGGACATGCTGCCACTGCATTAATCCTGAGTTCAAGCAGATACGTTCTTTTTATTAGTTTCATTTTTGTACTTGATAAAAATTGCCTTCTCGAAAGTACATGTATGTGCTGATCTAAACAGGTTTGAATATTAACAATGTTAACACTCTTGAAAGATGAGGGTGTGTCAACCTTGTTTGGCGCCTTCATCTTGGCAATGTCCAGGTCTTTCTGCTCTCCTACAGCTAATTTGTACTGAAATGAATATTGTGAGAGTTGAGAGACCTCAGAAAGAGTGTTTTCCAGTTTAGGTCACTGCCTATGATGGTGCTTTGGTAGCATTCACCGTGCAAATAGCATGTGAACACCAGGAATTACCACAATACACTGTAACATCTGCATTTAAATTGACGTGTGATTTCCTTGTCCAGAAAATGTGGGATGAGCTGGATCTCTGGCATTCCAAGCTCAATGAGCTGGATTCTGAAGTGCAGGACATAGTTGAAGAGGATCCAGGACAGGCTCAAGAATGGATGGATAACTTGATGGTTCCTTTCCAGAAGTATCAGCAAGTATCCCAGAGAGCAGAATTGAGAACCTCCCAGTTAAATAAGGTGCGGCGGTAACATGTGATAAGGGCACATAGCATGTTGTGGTATTGAGATCGGTTTAAAACAAATGAAAACATATATTCAGAGGTACCCAGTTTCCCTCTGACTGCCAATTTTAGGATTTGAAGCTAGAGCCACGCAATAGGTTCAGGTGGGCACCCGAGGGACAGATGTCACTGAAGGGACAGGCAGGAAGTCTAACTGGGCACTCGGAGGCAGCCCTCGCAGGGCACTTCCAGCAGGCCATCTCGGGAGTCCAGGGAGGGTGCCAGCAACAAGGAAGAATGTCATTCGGAACAAGACACCTCCTTTTTCCTCTCTAAGCAGGGGTTTGGGGTGGGTGGCTGGTGTTGTATATGTGACTGAACAAGCGTGAGGCAGGGTCCTAGTCTCAGAGGAACTGGTATAGCACAGGACAAGGCCCTGGACAGGAGGACAAAACACAAATCCAGTTTTCAGAATCAAGCGTACTGTGGGAACCAGACTAGTTGCAAGGCTAACTCAGAACCCTTGCTGAGGCCCCTGGCTTTGGGGTGGAACTTTTTATGTCCTTTCCAGCTATGGTCTGTATTAGTCTTTGAAGTTGGAAGGATCAGAACTGGAGGGTGGGGGCAGGGGCAGGTGGCATGTGGCCCCAGCCATGGAGTGTGGAGCCCTGCAAGGCTGACAGACCACTAACAGCCTCAAATTCTTCATTGAAGTCAAGTAGGAGGCATCAATCAGTCTGAGTTTGTTACCCCCTATCTTTCACAGGCCACAGTCAAGATGGAGGAATATCATGATCTTTTGAAGAGTACTGAGGCTTGGATAGAAAATACCAGTCGTTTGCTGGCTAACCCTGCTGACTATGACTCTTCAAAGGCACTGAGTCTCCATGCTAGCACCCTTCAGGTAAGTGTTCTTCCCATGCTTCCTGGGTGTCACAGAATCTGCATAATGATCGGTGGCTTAGCTAACCATCATGGTGCTTCCCTCACCTTTTTTTTCCTCTGAAAAACCACCATATCTTCAACTGTGCCAAATGGCAGAAGGGTGTTTGGAAGGGTACCAGACTGTAGACAGGGATTTTGGAGACCAGGATCTTGTTCTTTCTGTCTTGGTGTCTACTACATCAGCAGTAGTAGATACCAACCTTTTTGGCACCAGGGACCAGTTTCATGGGAGACAATTTGTCCACAGACCTGGAAGGGGGTTGGCAGGGGATCGCTTTATAGCCTGTGACCAGATGCAGCTTAATCGTCACCTGCCACTCACTGATAGGGTTTTGATATGAGTTTGCAAGCAGTTGATTTATTATGGTCTCTGTGCAGTCAACCTCTCTGCGAATGATAATCTGTACTTGCAGCCGCTCCCCAGTGCCAGCATCACCGCCTCAGCCCTACTTCAGATCATCAGGCATCGGATTCTCATAAAGAGCACACAACCAAGATCCCTCCCATGCACAGTTCACAGTAGGGTTCACGCTCCTATGAGAACCTAATGCCACAGCTGATCTGACGGGAGGCAGAGCTCAGGCCTTAATGTGAGCCATGGGGAGCAGCTGTAGATACAGATGAAGCTTTGCCCACTCTCCCACTGCTCACCTCCTACTGTGCAGCCTGGTTCCTAACAGGTTGGGGACCCCTGTATTGCCTGACTCTTGGGGTAATTTACTGTATCCTCCCTGGGCCTCGGTTTCCCCCATCAGTGAAGTAGGAATGTTGCACTGAATGGTGGTGGTTTTGGTTGCCAAAATTCTAAGATGGCTCCCAATGTTTTTTGTCCGCTGATGTACGTGACCTGTATAATCCCCTCCCCTTGAGTGTGGGCGGGAATGTGAGTATGTGATGAGATAGCCTCTCCATTGATTAGGTTTCATCACTATACTGCTAAGGTAATGGGGTGACCATTCTCATGAATACGGGATCAGTCATGGTTGTATAGTTATAGGACTTCCTGGAAGCAGACTGGAGAGAGATTCTCCTGCTGGCTTGAAGAAGTAAGCTGCCATATGATGAGAGGGCAGTGGGGCTAGGATCCCAGGGCGGCTTCTAGAAGCTGAGCGTGACCCCCTGTCAATAGCAGGAAAACTGGCATCTCAGTCCTACAGCTGAGTTCTGCCAGCATCCTGAATGAACTTGGAAGAGAAACCCATGCTCCAGATGGTGCCTTGATTGCAGCCATGTGGCATCCTGAGCAGAAGACTCATCTAATCTGTTCCTGGACTCTTGAGCCATGGAACCTATGAGAATAATACCTTTGTGTTTATTTTAAGCTGTTGAGTGTGGTAATTAGTTACACAGCATTAAAGAAAAACTAATCCATGGTTCCTTCCCATTCTACCATGCCATAATTCCAAATTTCCTGTGCTCCCGGGCACTCTGCAGTGTGCTGTGCCTCCATGCTAGCTTGCAAAGACAAATGAAAGCATTTTCTTACCCCAGGCCATGACTGCCAGAGATCTTCCAGGTGCCAACTATTGGCTTAAGTTTTATTATGAAGGCGTATTTCACTTCTCTCATATTATTTGGCCACCAGTAAGAATCTCGTAGGAAAAGGTTTATTCTGTAACAATTTTTAGAGTAATCAGACCTCAAAGTTGATCCAGCTCCTTTTTATGTCCTTAGAATAGCACAATGTGTTCCTAAGTGAACAACTGACTTCGTACCTCCTGATTTTTGAGATGTGCGGGCATAAAGGTGTTACATTTTTACCCATCTGTTTGTTTTCTTCCCCTAACCTGTGATTTCTGCCCCCACCTCTTGGGTTGACTTCCACATCCCCCTTTATTTTAAATCGCCTGTAATTTTCATCAGTTTAAGGAGTTTGCAAAGACAGAAGAGAGAAATAATGCCTTTTTCCTCAAATGTTTATAAGATTTAAAAAAAAAAAAAACTGCATGAGAATGAACTCAGGCAAAAGCAGTTGGACTTTGCTACCTACTGACACAAAGGTAAACGTGTGAAAGTGTCTCTCACTTGCTGGCCTTTATGAGCTAGAGCTGAGTAGAACTCTGCAAGGGGAGGTACAGGCTGATTTCCCACAGGCTTTGTCATAATAAATCCCCCGATGGAAAGTAAGGCTCAAATAACTGTTCATATATGAATACCCCATTTTATCTTTATTTTTTAAAATAGTTGTTTTACTTTTAGGATACCCTTTTGCATTTTTCTGGCACTACCAGGAGTGATTTTTAAAATGACTTTTAAAGGTATTAAAACTGTTGACTAAGCTTTAAAAATCTGTTTTAATTGCATTATAACCTTCTATCTGGATAGTATTTGTTAAAATAGGATTTTATAACTTAAAGATGCTGTTTATAACCAAAAACTGGTATTGTAATTAAGAATCACAGAAACATAAATTTCATTGTAAGGTAGGAAAACAACTTATTTTTTAATCAGCTACATTGCGGTATAATTTGCATACAGTACAGCTAAACGAAATTTTTAGTTAGTTTTGATAACGGCATACAGCTGTGTAACCGCCACCACTGCCGATGGAGAACCTTCCCATCACCCCAGAGTTTCCTCCCGCTCCTTTGCAGTCAGTCCCCCTTCCCCACCTTCAGCTCTAGTGAGCACGTACTCCTTGCCTTCTAGTAATACAGTTTTGCCTTTTGTACAATATTCTATAAATAGAACCATATAGTATGTAGTCTTTTGTACCTGACTTCTTTTACTTAGCATCATGTTTTTGAGATTCATCTAGGTTGTTAGGTTTATAGGTAGTTTATTCTTTTGATTGCTGAATAGTATTCCATTGATGTAAATATGTAATATATTTAGCCCTTCACCAGTTAATGGACATTTGGTTGTTCAAGTTTTGATTTACGTATCTATTGTTGTGTAACTAACATGTTACTCTAGAAGTTAGCAGCTTAAAACAACAAGCATTTGTTACCTAACAATCGATGTGGGTCTGGAATCCAGGCAGGGCCTAGCCGAGTGCCTCTGGCTCAGGGGCTCTCATGGGAATGCAGTCAAGGTGTCGGCCAAGGCCGTGGTCTGCTCTGAAGGCTCACTTTGGGTGAGGGAGGCGGCAGGATGCACATCCAAGCTCATTCACAAGGTTGTTGGCAGGCCTCAGAAGAGCCACCTGCATACACAAGGCTGCCTCATGGTGTGACAGCTGGTTTCTCTCTCCGTAAACAGTCTTAAAGAGAGTGAGAGAGCTCCTAAGACAGGAACAGACTTTGATCATCTAACCTTGGAAATTACACAACATTGCTTCTGCCACGTTTTATTAGCGGTCAATCAGTAAGCCCCAATTCAAATTCCAGAGGGAAGGACTACAGGTTAGCTGTTCCTGGTCCTGTTAATGACTGCGGAGGAGCGGGATTATGTGGTTCAAAATGGGTGCTGCGAGCCCACCAGAATCAGTAGACATTCTGGCCCTGGCTGGGTGGTTCACTTGGTTGGGCCATCTTCCCTTACACCAAAGTGTTGCTGGTTCAATTCCCAGGCAAGGCACATATCAGGGTTTCAGGTTTAGTCCCCAGCCGGGGCACATATGGGATATAACTGCAATGTTTCTGTCTCACATCTGATGTTCCTCTCTCTTTCTCTCTCAACCCCCATCCCCCTCTAAAATGAATAAACATATTCTCAGATGAAGATTAAAAAGAATCATTAGACACTCTGGAGTCATCCACTACCATCAACAGTAGTGTTCAGGGTTTTGTTACAAAACTGGAAATAACCAGGAGTTTGATATGTTGAGACAAATGTAAATTTTCTTGGATTTAAATTTTTTGTCAACTTTCAGTATGTTTCTTAATGTTTCTTTTTCTCCTCTTATTTCTCATTATGTAGATGGCTTTAGAAGATTCGGAACAGAAACATAATCGTTTGCATTCAGTTTTCACGGCTCTGGAAGACTTGTCAATGATTTTTGAAACAGATGATTTAGCACAGACCATACAGGAGTTAAGTCATCAAGTAGCAGCTTTACAGCAAAATATCATGGAAAGCCTTCCTCAGCTTCAGCATATGGCTGATGTAAGTTGGCACTATAAAGATGTGATTTCTTATTTTTAATTTATATTTCATTTAGTAAATTAGAGTTATCCTGTTAAGTAATTTTGTGAAGACACATTGATCTGGTACTTTTTATTTTATCATTTATGTTCAGAGGGAGGAATCCTGATTAAATGAGCTCAGTGTTTTCTCTTGTCAGAGAGGAGATACTGTGGATGTAAAGGTACTGATCAGCAGGGAGGGGATTAGAACGGATAACCTCCCGAGTCTTCACCAATAGCAAATACTTTCTGAGGGGCTGGGGCGTGCTGGCCACTGGGTTTTTTAATATTTTATTTTAGCTTGAACCACGTGTGGTATTTAATTAAGGATGGAGTGCCGTATCAAAGGCGGGTGCAGCTAGTCTTATTTACCTTTTGTTCCTCAGTTATTTTCCCTATACCACACTTACATAGCTTCGGGGAATGGTAATTGTTAAGTATTCTTGGTTAATGATGCCTATTCCAAAGTTTTAAAATGCTTCTACAATTTTTGATGAAAAGTGTTCTAAAATACATTGTATATGTTTATATACCTTTTACAATATAAGGTGCAGAAAATAATTTCAGCATGACTTGACTTTTCCTGATAGTCTGGATACATCGCTATAAAGTTACTGTACTTACTGCTTTACTTGCTGATTGCTCTGCTTGTCCTCTGTTGAATGGTCCCAACTGCTGTAATTTGAAACCCTTAGTCTATTTCTATGCAGTTTTTTCTGTCCCCTTCATTATTAGCTGTGCCTCTATATTGCTACAGTGTGTCTGCCTTGAGAGCTACAGTAAAGGCCCAGGGCCCTCTCACAGTGTGAGTGGACTTCACCATGGGGGTTTTATAGCACCTGCTGCAGCATTTCACTTTAAGGTTCTTGTCCAGGCTCTAGAGGTTGATGTCCATAAGAGAATAACCACTGCACAAATGATCTATTGTTTAAATTAGTTGCAGTTATAAAGTAACGACTTTTCAAATGGCAACAATCCATCTGCAGGAAAATCCCGTCCATTTTCCAGCTCTTTGTGTGTCCCTGTCTTTCCCAAGCAACTTTATCATTTTACTTACAGTGGTGGGAATTTTTAAAATGTGAGACACACTTGTATTCAAGTGTTTAAACACATTCCAAAGATAAATCTAAAGAGTTTGTAGATCATTGAGACTTTACTTAAAAATCAATTCAGATGTATACTGCAGATGGTCGCCAACTTACAATGGTTTCACTTAAGATTTTTTTGATTTTATGATGGTGAGAAAGTGAAATGCATTCAGTGGAAACCATATTTCAAGTTTTGAATTTTGATCTTTTTCCAGCTAGCAACATGAGGTAAGTTACTCTCTTGTAATGCTGGACAGAAGCAATGACCACCCCTCCCATCGGCTACGCTGTCCTCAGGGTAAACAGTCAGTACCACACTGTCCTCAGGGTAAACAGTCAGCACCTGAGAGTACATTCATTGTGTTAGACGATTTTGCCCAGCTGTAGGCTCATGCAGGTGTTCTGAGGCACAGCTGTGATGTTTAGTAGGTTAGGTGTATTAAATGCATTTTTGACCTAACGATATTTTTAATTTACAATGGGTTTGTCAGGATGTAACCTCATCATAAGTCAAGAAGCATCTGTACCTTTGTTCTCAGAGTATAAGTAATTGAAAAGTGGCTTTATGACGACCTTTAACTCAATAGTGTGTAAGCAGTGCTTTGTAGTGTATGCTAATAATGGATAGCATTTTTTATGGAAAACAATCAACAGTATCTGAGTAGCACTTGTTTAGTCTTTAAGAGGTATAGAAGTGGTAAACATATTTTGGTTAAATGTTAGAATAGAATGAATGGCAATAAATTGTCTTATAGATAGATGTACACAACTTATACTGCATGAGTTCTTTTTCTGAAACTCTAGGATGTGGTTGCTGTTGAAACTGAAGTAAAATCAATGGAGAAAAGAGTTTCAAAAATCAAAGCTATCCTATTATCTAAAGAAATATTTGATTTTTCACCTGAAGAACAACTTAAGCATGGAGAGGTAATCCTGGATCATTATTTAAAGTATTTTCTCATAGTATTATGTTTATTTTCAGATATGTAATAATATATAATAAAAAGTATTTAGTCTTGCTAGAATAATAGCACAATAAAATCAAAAGAGATACAGCCCAGGCCAGGTGGCTCGGTTGGATGGAGCGTCATCCCATCCTCCAAAAGGTTGTGGTTTCAGTTCCTGATCAGGGCACATGCCCAGGTTGTGGGTTTGATCTCCAGTCAGAGCACTTCCTGGAGGCAACCTCTCTCCCCCCTCTTTCTCTGTCTCCCTTTCTCTCTCTCTCTAATGTTCAACAAACGTATTCTTGGTCAAGGATTAAAAAGAACTTGAAAGAGATATGAATATCTATAAATATCATGTTTTAAATCATATAGTGCTATTTATATAAAGACAATTTTCCTGTAAGTAATTTTTTCGTTTAATTTCTTCCAGAAACTTGAAAGTGTGGAAGTTTTGCTTTCAAGTCAGATTTAGGTGTTTAATAGTCCAAGAGCTTAAGGCTCTAAGGCAGGAGAACTGAGTTCCTGGCCCAGCTAAGCTGCTTCCTGGCTCTGTGACCTGGCTCCCGGTTAACATTCCGTATATGCACATGGGTGTTGGAGTGATTATGTTGGACTGTTATAACACATATAGGGCCCTTAGCAGTAAACAGTACGCAGATGTTGATTCTGCCTAATGGTTGGGACCATGTGCTTTGGGGTCAGGCAGCCTGGGTTCTAATCGCAGCCCTGCTTTTCTCACCTCACCTTGGTCTTCTAACTGCTGCGAATCCCCTTTCCTTGCCTATGACATGGAAGTTCTGATACCTACCTCCCAGGGTAGTTGTGAGGATTAAATGAATGATATGTACGAATAGTAAAGTGATAATCTCTTCTCATTAATTGATTATGTAAATCCAGGTTTCTGTGGATCAGATGTCATTAAAGCAAAGTAATTATACCTTTGGGACTTATAAAACTTGACAGGACAGTTCTGTTCAATTCAATAAGCATTTTCTGAGAACCTAGGCCTGTGCGGGGTGCGGTTGCTACAAGAGTGAGATGCACTACTTGCTGTTACCACAGCTCGCTGCCTGGTGATAACACACAAAGCAAAACAGCAGTTCCGGGGAGGGGAGGAGGGGAGGAGGACGGCAAGGGTTGCCCAAGTGCATCATTTAGTGCTGGGAGGCTTCTCTTGTCCCAGACGTTCATTCTTTCCTGAGAACTTTAATAACCGGATCACAAGTGATAAAATAATATTTTTCACTCTGAGCTAAGGAAATGTTTTAAAAATCAAAACCAAAGATTAGAGACTAAATTATACACTTATAATTTTGAATAATTAGATTTAACAGTGGCCTTTTTTTCCCCACGTGTGAACCCTGCATATCTGATATCATTAAGGTCATACTTGAAAATATCCATCCTATGAAGAAAACCATTGCTGAAATACTGTCTTACCAAGTGGAACTGAGTTTACCCCAGACAGGAATGAAACCTCTGCCTGTATTTCAGCGGACAAATCAGCTTCTACAAGATATAAAACTTTTGGAAAATGTGACTCATGAACAAAATGAGTTGTTAAAGGTGAGTAGCTTCTGATGACAGCCAACTTACTGGGTGAAAACATTGGGCGAAGGCTGATTTTGTTTTCACTTTTGTTGGTCAGGTAGATCAAATTCTCATGACAGTAAGATGCTGCCCGTGTTGGTTCTTTTTGGTCTCTTCCAGTGCTGTTCCCCAGGAAGTAGCATTTGATGCAGGGGCGTATCTTCTTGCTGAAATGGGTGTAAAGTTAGTTTTCTCCATTTTTACCCTTGTTCTGGTTACAGACATTGAAGCGTAGTTACAGTCTGTCTCACTCCGTTGCTCAGTTGTGGAAGACCTGCGTGGGTCCAATGTGAGGGAAGAGGTTCGAACTTGAACAGAGCATTTGAGGTCTCCTGGGGCCCACAGGCTCTGACATCTTGACAGTATTCATTCCCATGATAATTTCTTTTTGCATCTCGGTCACTTTCCTATTCATCGTCTCATTTTGTTCTCAAGTATTTGGTACAGGAAAGTAGGCACTTTGCCATCTTATTTTTACCTATAAGGAGACTAGTGCCAGGAGGTAGACAGCTTGCTAAAAGAACACTGAGTTACCTTGTGTTGAGATTCATTTGTGTACCAACGGGACAGGTATTTGAGTTTTTAGATTCCTGGTGTTCTCCATATCAGGGTCTCTTTCTTCTAATGTGTGACCTCTTTCAGTCTCTCCCTGTTTTTTTTTTTTTTCTTTTCATTTTGTGGGATCCCTGTCTCAAGACAGCCATCATCATTAGATAGAAATTTCATTTCACTTTGGTCTGTGTTCCTAGATCAACAGCCACGCACAAGAACTCATAAGAACAAAGTTCCTGAAGAGTCTGAAATTCCACAGACTTTTTTCAGCTCTTGGTAGAATCCCCTCCTGCCTGCGTTTCCTGATTAGATGGGTCAGGGTAGGAGGAAAGGTTTGTTTTCCTTTTTCCCGATTACCACCTGATTGTAGGAAGAAAACTATTTCTCCCTCTTAAATTTCATTCACATTTTGGTGGCCACTGTGTTCTCCAAAGATTTGAGGACACTGTAATCTCTGGTTTCAGTCTTAATCCTGTAGCTCCCTGTTGTGGCTACATCATTTCCTAGCACCCACAGGGAGAAAAAAGATCTGGTACTCAACGTACTATTTTTGAATAATATGAAGAGAAGAAAAGAGAAAGATATAAAATTTGAACTATTATTTTTTATTGTTTTGTGCTTCTTGGTCTCCTGTTAGGAAAAGAACAGTCCTAACTATGCTCGAAAGTCACTTCTTCACAAGATGAAGAGGAGAGGGGAATAGAAGACAAAATTTATTTTGTGCCAAATTAGGTATCAAACTGTGCCACTAAAATTTTCCATCTTACTATGTTGGTGGATATCAGAAGCCATATCATATAATTCAAAGCTAAGTAAGCCAGTGGTAATGAAAAGCATTAGAATACGGTACATTTATTTTAATTCCTGCTTTAGATATTAGAAGAGCCCTCATTGTGGAAAACAAGACAAATTACTTTTGGGGCAAGTCATGGGATGTTGCTCTTTATAGATGCTGGGGAATAGGTGTGTGCAGCGAACATAGTTATTCATTTCCAGCCTGCAGCTAAAAGTATGGTTAAATATTAAACAAAATACATGGAAAAATTCTGTGTTGGTCAGGAGCTTTGTAGTTTAAAAGACATTTTGCTTCATTGTGAACCATAGCAAGGAAATAGCTAGACTTGCTTTTGAAATTCACTTCTTTTTCATCATACTTTGATCATGTCATTTAGTCCACAGATAGCTTCGAGCTCTGCTGCTCGCTTAACATGAGACTCCAGGTATTGTTCTGGTTAGTTTTGCTTTATTCTGCCAACTCAGGCTGCTCTTGAACCTTCAACCTTTTACTCATAAATGTACATTACTGATCCAGTGGATACAGGTGAGGATGTGGCTGGAACAGGAAAATTTGTTATATCTCAAATTACATGCTTCTTCCACTCTGATTTAGTAATGGCAACTTTCTATGTGGAAAATGTATTTAAATGTCATATGTGCCCTGACCAGTGTGGCTCAGTTGGTAAGAGTGTTGTTCGATAACTGAAGGGTCGTGGGTTCAATTTTCGATTAGAATACATACCTAGGTTGTAGGTCTAATCTCAGGTCCAAGTGCATACAGGAGGCAGCCAGCTGATGTTTCTCTCTCTCTTCATTCCTCTCTCCCTTCCTCTCTCTAAAAGCAATGGGGAAAAAATGTCCTCATATGACATACATAACATATCAATAATTCTATAAAACTTAGCAACTTTACATTAACCTGTCATTAAATACTTCCCAGAATAAGCCCACTAGACTGAAAATACGTAAGAGCAAGCGTGTGTCTATATAGACCTCCACTTCAAGCACTGCCCAGGTGCCCAGGCATCTAGTAGGCCAGGTCAGGTGTAGCTTTGCAGATGTTGTCCTTGACATTAGGCTACCATTGCCTACTGAAATCTGCATGGGTGCGTACGTGCTGTAGTTGACTGGATCTTGTGATGGGGCTAGACACTGGAAGTAGCCTATTGATCTATTCCTTAGATATAACAAAAATTCTTCTTTTGGGGGGGTTATTTTTTTAGATAGTCATAAAACAGACTAATGAATGCGATGTGGAAATAGAGAATTTGAAGCAGATCTTAAGTAATTATTCAGCTGAGCTCTCCCGTGAAGATGTGTCACCACAACAAGCTGCCCATATGCCACAAGTGCAGGTATGTTTCTTCCATTCATTCTGCAGCCCAGCAGTTCACTGAGCAATCGTGTACTAAGTAAGCTGTTGGTGTCTAGAAGCCTTTGTGGTGGTATAGTCTGCTTCCTACGCTTCTCTTCCGATTGAAAGTATTTTATGTGTGTATTCACTTTCCATTCCTATTTCACAAAATAGGTGAAAATAATTATAATGGAAGCCCTTCAATGTCCTTATCCTCAGATTGTTGCACATTGGTGAGAATTTGCTCTGGTACCAAAAAAGCTGATGTAACACAGGATCTTTGGACAACATGACTTTCTGGCTAGCTTTCTGGGAGAGGGGTCATGCAGTGGGGGCCAGCCTTCAGAGGTAAAGACCTTGGGCGCTGCTATAATGAAGTTCCGTATGCTAAGAGTTCCATATACTAAGTAGTATTTCCATATGAAACATAACTAACAGTGTCAGGTGGACCCAGTTACAGAGGTTTGCATGTTAACCTTCTACTACTAGGGTCTCATTCAGTTTTTGTTTTTGAATCAGAACTTCTATAAAAATTAAAAAAAACCAACAACAACAACAACCAAAAACCCTGATTGTATGGCGAGGATTGTAGAGAGCTGCTTTTTTCCTTCCTATCACGTTCATGCAGGCAGGTGATTGCTATTGCATTCAAAGCCAGGTTATACGACCTCCTCGCTGTGAACCTAGGGCAAGTCACTTAACCTCAAGGGTGAAGTACAGAGGGACTCAAGGTGACACAGCTGTTAAGTAATGGGCTCAATGGGCAGACTCAATAATAAAGACTCAGCATTGTAAAAATGTCAAATATCCCTTTATGTTAAAAGTTTGAGGACCCCCAAAGAGCTTTAATTTATGATTTGTATCTACCAATATAGAAATTAAAACTCAGAAATGTAAAACTATTTGTTTAGTTTTTAAAAAGTAATCATAAACCCATTGCATGTTAATAGAAAAAACAGAGTTTTATGGAAGAAATTATATTTTCCCAAAAGAACATATAGTGAGAAGAGTGACAGTTTTACATTTTTGCAAATCTCTGTATAATGTTCAGCTTGCCAGGATGACAGCTAGATTCTCGTCTGCTTCTGTGTTTGGTCTGCTGAGCTGTGTAGTTTTGTTTCAAGTATATTAAGCAACCCAACCTCTCAAGACATGTACACAGAAAAGGGAATATTTAAATGACCCTTCTGAATGATTGTAGATACTCTTTGAAACTACACTAAACTCCGGCAGGTGGAAGTTACAAGTTTGGAATCTGAGGCCATGTTAGGGAACTTTTTATATGTTGCATTAAAACCCACTGGTCTGCCCTATGCAGGGTGGGGCAAAAATAGGTTTACAGTTGTGAGTGCACGAAACCCAGAGTTTACTCTCGTATTATTGTTTATTAACTGTTTTATTATTTTCCATACAAACAACCGTGAACATACTTTTGCCTGACTTTGTACTTTGAGTGGATATTTTCACCCCATGTGATTTCATGACATCATGCTTGATCCTTTGGAAAATATTGTTTCACTAGTACACAGCCTATCCAAATGTTGACACATTTCAGTAATTGATAGTAAAACTTTTACATTATTGATGTCTATCTCTTTAGGATAATCTTTTTTTATTTACATAGGTAAGTATAGTTGACCAACTTTTTTTTTCCCCAAGTAAAAATAGTGTTCTATAAAAAAAAACTGGCAGTTCAAGTAGAAATTCAAATAATTACACAAGTGCTTTTCCTTAACCCTTGTGCTTTGGTATGTGGCAGAAGTGCTTTAAGCATCCTTTTCACTTTGTCATATAGAATATTAAAAATTCACGTTCTTTATCAAGGATATTCTTAAGTGAAACTGGCCTTTTATATTGGGTTGGTGAAAAAGTTTGTGTGGTTTTTTCCTTAAGATGGTTCTAGTAGCACTTAGTTGTCTTTAACTTCATTCAGAACAATTTTGTTAGATTATATTGTGACAGCTGTCATATCAGCATGTATTTAAAAAAATCAAAATTGGTGAATATTTGTGTAGCCATTTTAATATTGAAGATAAAGAAAATATGCAACATTTTTGGCATATTATGCTCTATTATTTCAAGAAAGGTAAAAGCACAACTGAAACTCAAAGATTTGTGCAGTGTGTGGAGAAGGTGCAGTGACTGATTGAACATGTCAAAAGTAATTTGCAAAGTTTCGTGCTAGAAATTTCTCGCTGGATGATGCTCCACAATCAGGTAGAACAGTTGAAGTTGATAGTGATCAAATTGAGATATTAATTGAGAACGATCAACGCTATACCATGCAGGAGATAGCTGGCATACTCAAAATACCCAAATCAATAAAGTTATTAGTGAAAATGGAAAAAAAATGTATTTTGTGGAAAAAAACTAAATGGATTTGTTGGCCAACATACAGCTTCTGGCAGAAATAAGGCCTGCTTATGTGTGGTTGGTAGGGTAATAATGTGGGTATAATAATTTATAGTTTTAATTTGAACATTTCACCTAAAATGTCATATGGTGTGCTTGAGTATGATAGAATCATGTTACAGAATTACATGCTTATAATTTTATAATAAAAGATTTTGTAATTAAAAGTGTGTTATTTGTGCTGGGCCCTGTATAGTGAAGAATCTAATAACTACTAAAATAGCTGTTGTCCCTGCCTGATTCATATAAGGTGCCAGTAGTTTTATCCACCATTGCTTTTGCAATGAAAAATAACATAGTAAAGAATGTCAACACAGTGAAAAAAGTCAAATAACATTTTAGTATTATTATAAAAATTACCTTGACCCCACAGAGTGTAGCCCACAGGGCTTGGTGGACGCCACGTTGAGAGTGGCCGCTCAGTGCCCCACTGGGCCCTGGCTGTGGTGGCTCTGCAGACTGCTCTGGGTCTCGGAGTGTCGTTCTAATGGCTGTAGTGTTAACGTTCGTTGGTAGACACTATTCCTATGAAGTTTAGTGTTTTCTCAGATTTAATTCAATTATCATTTCACAAAGGGGTCACCAGAAGTTGAACTTCAGCCAGAATGAGGGCACTGGTGTTGGAAGGTGTGCAGCAGCTGAAGCGCCGTGGGGCTGGCCGTCAGGAAGTCTGGTCTGCGCTCTGTCACTAGCTAGCTGTGGTTCTGGGCAAAATCACCTTCTGTTTCTGGACTTTAGAACTCTCACGTATAGGTGTAGACATCTGTAAAATAATTAATGATTCCATGAAAATCTGTAGGATGGATGGATGGATCAGAAAAATAAAAGGAAGGAATGAACAAGTAGGGGTTTACAGAATACATAAGGAACCAAATTCGCATAACATGGAGGTTTGCTATGAAGGAGCATGTTGTCTTCTGATGCGGCACTTAATGCAGAGTTAAAGCAGAGGTGGAAGGATGCCTTTCAGGGAGCTAGAGAGGAGGGTGTCAGACTAGATGACACCTGCTGTTTCTTCCAAATGTATAATTCTATAATCCTCACAGGCTGACAGTGGGCATCTACATTTCTACCATATATAGGAAAAATATTCTCACACATCCATCATACAAAGTTTTAAAGTAACATGAAGCTTGGACTCATCTGTCCATCATTTCCATAGTAAGTTACACTTCACAGTACCTTTGTTTTTTATTCCCATTTGGTAGGAAGCTTTTGCTATGAGAAAAAGTAAATGAATTCATTAATACTGAAGAAGGTTTCAAAAGCAATAATAAAAATGTGAGATTTCTAACTTTGTATTCTCTCAGTGGTTTCCAAATGTTAGTCTCTTCCTGAATCCCTTGGGCACTTGTTAAAGTGCAGATTCCTGGGCCCGTGGGTTCTGGCTAGTCAGTCCTGTGGCCACTGGTCAGTGGCTCCCAACCTTGGGCACACATTACAGTCACCTGTGGAGCTTGTCACAAATTTCTGAACCTCAGCTTGACAGTCCCAGAGACTGACCAACAAGATCTAAGATGAGGCTAAGGCATTCCAATAGGAAGCCCCTCCCCAGGACTGGGAAACGCAGCTGGGATGCAGAACTGTACTGTACCAGAGAGTAGCTCCTGGCTCTGCACACCAACAGCTCATGAAACTCTTCATCCCTTGTACTCATGGAAGCAGGCCCTGCGGGCATGCCAAGGTCTCAGACATCCTAAAGCAGTGCAAACACTTTTTCTGCACAGGGAGAAATTGAAGGCATTGAAAAACAGATTATAAGTTTGAACCAGAAAAAGGAAGACCTGTTGGTGAACTTAAAGGCTGCCGTACTAAACCTTCACCGGCATTTACAGCAAGAGCAGCAAGAATTAGACAAAGAAAAGGAAATACTGTCAGCAGAAGCATCAGAAGAGGATGGAGTGTCCGAGAGGGATGTTTCTGAGCGGAAGGTGAGTGATTTTTTGTGAATGCTGGTCCCACATTCCATGAGCTTTAAGTGGGTAGTATTTTTTCACCAGTGGCATTTATGTCTATGGCCCATAGTAAAGGAACTTTAAAAAGTGGAAATACTCCACCTGAGGTTGTTCACTAGAGAGTATAAATCTTCAGGGTGTGTCTGTTCTGGACTCAACAGAATTCTTGTGTGTGATTTACTTAAGGAGGTGCTTATGAAATTCCACAGGCAGGTGAGTGGGAGCTACCCTTTGAAAAATCTCCTGACTAAAACAGCCCTTTGCAGACTCTAAGGTGAGCCCAGCACCTCTCTAAGCCCACTGAGTCCACATCAGTGAATCTCATTTTTAATTGTTTAATAAGGAGCCAGAGGACAGGACAAATGAAAAGGATGTAAGATTTGACTGAGTATCAGTTATCTGTCTGATGAGATGAAGTTGCCAGTCCCAGAGGGCTGCCTGTGTAGGTGGACATCTTTGATAAAGTAGATAAAAAAATTAGCTACATAAAAATGCAGCCGACCGGGATCCCGGAGATGTTGAATGGCAGCTTGGCTGCAGGCGTCTTTGTGCTGTGCCTTTCAGTTGAGCAGAAGAGGCTCCATGTTGTTCCTGCCAGCAGTTGAGGAAGAGGCGGAAGAGAGCTCCCTGAAGAGTGAAGTAAGGAAAATGAGTTTCTCAGTAAATTGTGTTAGAATTGAAATCTCCTGAAAGAAGAGTAATGAATGGGAAGATCTTAAAATGGATGGAGGCATAAAGATTTTTAAAACTAATGCCTGTATTTTATAAGAAGGATTGAAGTAGTTCTCTTAGGTTATTAACGTTGTTTAAGTGCATCTAGACCTGCTTCCTGCCGGCGTGGGGTAAATGGAATTCAGACACTCTAGTTGGCGTAAGGGAGAAGATGAAGTTCTTTGCTGTATCCTGACTTCTGAGTACTTTCTCTGAAGTTTTGAGAATATGTTGTTTGGTTGGCATGCCTGCTATGCTTTTTAGAACTTTATTTTTTCATATTTAAATTACTTTTTTAGTCTAAAATAGCATTACCAAGGGCATGAAGAGATGTGTTAGCAGCTAATACTAATCTTTACAATTTCATTAGAACTGGTTAAATGAGACATTTATAGTTGTCTTTCCTGATACCAGTTTCCATTTCATATTTTAAAAACTGAAGTTATAATGGCTCTTGTGCCAAAAGGAAGAAAATTACAGCAATTCATAGTTTTTGTCTCACATGTAACCACCAGACTTCTTTTTCCTGCTCATTTTATAGCTGGTTAAATAGCTCCATTGTCAGACAGAATGACCCGTTGTCCTATTGTGTGTCACTAGGACATGGTGCAGCTGAGTACAGACTACTTCGTAATCTAGTTATACCCCTGCTCTGCAGAGAGAGTTGTGAGAATGGAGGGGTGCCGGGGCCAAGAAAAGCGTGCACATCAGTATGATTCTAATTTGAGACCTGTGTTTGCCTCTGAGCTGATGTTTGTAACATTCGCTGTTTGTGTTTGACAACAGCAGCCAAAATACGTGTTCAGGAGGCTGTTGTGTTAATATTAGCATTTAAGATTACATTTACCAAAGCAGATGAAATTCTTAAAGCAGTTTTGAAGATCCCCTTTGTGTGATGTGACCTGACTCACGACTTTAAAGAACAAGGTTTAGGTTTCAGGAAGAGCAGCCCCGTTTGAAGACCTATGATTTAGTTAGCCAGAGAAAGAGATGAAAAATAAGGGCAGAGGTGGGATTAGGGCTACAGTTATACTGCCTGGGAAGCTCTGTTTTGCATAAAAGGGAGGAATAGGATACTGGTTATGGTGGCAGGAAATCACTTCCCTCTGCTGATCAATCGATTACTGTGTTAGAGCGGAGATAAGAAAGCAAAGCCATCTTCTGGGTCTTGGTCTTTCCTCTGGAAGCAGGACAGGGACATGGAGGAAGATGGAGCATCCTCGTCCTCTGGAACGATCATTCAGGTAATACTGGGTGTGACATATTCGTGGGGGTGTGTTGGGGTAATAAGGGTTAGTAAATCAAAGAAAGGGATTTCTTGTTTGAAAGAATGCTGGAGCCTTCTTGGGCTGGAAATTTTGAAAGTTTCTCACCATTACCTGTGCACAAATGCAAAGACAGCCAAGTATTCACTTATCATTTGCATTTCTGTTCTGCGCTCACTGATGACAGGAGAGTATTTTTCTGAGGAAAGCTCAATATGTGACAGTCCAAACTGACAAAACAGATAACTCAAAGGAGCACCTAAAAAGTTCACCATGGTGTTTCAGAGCAGTTAACACCTCTGTTTTGGAAGTACTTGGGGGAGGGGTCCCCCCATAATCCTTTTTTGAGCAAAGTAGTAATATAAATGATATGGTAATAAGTAGTGTATAAATGATAAGATAAGTGAATGAAATAAGTCTTTTTGCTTCTAATGACCTTGCAAACCTTCTCCCCATCTCTCAGAACAGTGGGTAAATGCCCTCACTTTATATTTTAGAAAATCATAAGCTGATGTGAACACAGTGCATTTTCCCTTGCTCCTAAAACCTTTCTTTGTCATCAGGATCCACGCACCTCCCCACTCCTGCCTCCTGCCCAGGGCTAACCCCTCCCCCAGTTCCAGCCAGTCCTTTCATCTCATTGACTGCGGGCTCTGCTTGTACCTGCACCTCCAGTCTCTGCCTTTTGCCAGGTTCCTTCCCTCTCTAGTTTAGAAGGACTCAGTTTTCTCCTCCCTAACAAGTCCCTTCCCTTGTGGCCCCACTCCCCGTACAAACTGAGTGTCCCAGAGTCCAGACTCCTAGAAACCACTGTGCCTCCCCATGATGCCCTTCTCTCTACCTCTGCCTATAGACTCCCTGCCCATCCACAAAGGCCCATCTCCACTTCCACCTCCAAGACACTTCCTGACTCTCCCTTTGTTTTCCGGTAGCATTCTGAACCTCACTTATGACTTACCACAGTTTTATGTATGTATTTGACACAATTTCATGAATGGCAAGAATTGCATCTTATACGTGTTCATGTCTTGCACCGTGCTCAGTATGAAACTTTAGTGCATTGAATTTCTTGATCTTGCTTCCCGTGTCAGTTACTGTGTTTCCTCTCATTTATGGTTAGATGTCTTTACCAGCTGCTCCTTGCCCTTGGCCCCTTTTGTAATCAGGTTTTTACCCCTACCTACATTTAGGCTGGCATTGACTTCTGGAACATCAGTTAATGCCCTTTTATTAGTCCTAAATTTTATCGATCTCTCCAGCATTAGACACTTTTCAACTACCTCTTTCTTCTTGAAATACAATGTTCCTCCGACTTTCCTAATTCTGCACTTTCTGGTCCCACCTACCTATACCCCCTCCCCCCTCCCCTTGCCCCATCCCTGTGCTGATAGGCATTCCCCTAAAGTCCCATCCTCTTCCTTCTCTGTCTGATAGCAGTCTCCTCTCCCCCCACAGGTGAGGTATTCACCTCTGTGCCACTTATTCCCAAATGAAATCTCTAGTTTTGACTTTTCCCTTGAATCTGTTCAGTGTTTCTACCTTCCTGAAAGATTTCTCTTTTTGGATATACTTTCTTCTCTCAAAACTATTTTCACCAGTTTTCCTTCAGGCTTGCTCTTCCCCCTAATTTTTCAATGTTTATTAATGGCACCACTATTTTCTGAGTCTAAGACAAGCTTCAGAGTCATCTTAGATGCCTCATTTCTCTCACTTTTCTTATCCAGCCTGCGGTCGTATAATGTTTACTTGGTCTTTACTACCTTCTTCTCCCATTACTTTTGCCATTAATGTATTGCAGGCCATTATTACTTCTGTAGACTTTCTGGAGTAACCTTCTCACTGGGTTACAGCCTCTAGTCATTTTCCCTAATGTATCTTACACAATGCTGATGGCTGTTCATGAAGCCTTTCACAATCTACAGTCTTTCATAGATTCCGATTATCTGCTGAATAGAATGCAAACTTCTGAGCCTGGCATTCCAGGCTTTTCATGATCCAAACCTACCTGTCCAACTTCATCTGTAGTTGAAAGTTAAACCAACCTAGTTCAATCAAGTTTTACCTTTAGCTCTTGATGTATATCTTTCTAATAGCAGTTACTCTTTTTAGTACAAGGAATTGAAAAGTAACATTTCATTAGGAACTGCTGGGTGCTTTATACTGTATGTTATTTTTTAATAATCACGAGCATGAGTGAGGTAGATTATATCCCCACTTTAAAGATGAAGTAAATCATACTCGGCATGCAGGTGAGCTTGTCCAAGATCATTCATCTTATAAGTAGAGAAATCAAGGTTGGTTGATAACAATATCCCTACTTTTCCCACCACACTATGGTTGTTATTTGCATACATGACATTTTTCCCATTTTTTTAACCTTGGTTAACCTAATTAGTAGAAGTGTTGGATCAAAGTACACAGCTGTGGAAAATGTGAGCTTACTATCAAGCTGCTCTCCAGAAGGACTGCGTCGCTTTTCTTCCTGCCCAGAGTGCACGGAAGAGCTGCTTTCCTGTCCCCAGGCTGATACTGTGTGTTTTCAGTGTTAACCAGGCGTGGCCAGTAGTTTAAATTAAATTTATATTCTAGGAATGTTGAATATTGCTTGAGTTGCTTGCTAGCTTTTATGTTCTTCTTTTGTGAATTGCTTATTCATGCCATGTGACTGGTTTCCTCCGGAGGGATTGATGTTTTCCTTATTGATTTATAAGAACATTTAATATATTAAGGATAGCAACATGTTGTAAGTCGTTACCCCACTCTGATCTCTTTTAACATAAATTGTAGTGGACATTATTTTTGTTGGTAATACTAACATTTTTTCCCTTTATTGTCATTCTTTAAAAGTCCTTCCCCACTCCTATATTAGAAAAAGATTCACTCAGGAATTTTTATAACTTTCTAATTAAATATCAGAATTAGAACTCATTGTTCAGACTGAGACAAGGATCTAGTTAATATTTTTCATGAAATGCCTGGGTACTTCATCCCAAATTTCACAAATTCATCTTTTCTTCTATTAATTGAAATGTGTCCTTTTTCATATAATCTCACTTAATTTTAATTCTCATAGTAATCCACTTAAATACATAATTCTCTGGATTCCTTATGTGCTCCTCATAAACTAAAGAACTTTGGAGGATTTAAGATTTTCAAATAAAGACAAACCTTAAGAAGGTGATTTTTTCCCCTAATGAATAAACTTTTTTCTAAATGCACCTGGCTTCCCTGGAGATGTTTGCAAGCAGGCGATTTGTAAAGTGAGCAGGTGCAGGGAGAGTGACTAGTGTGGCAGCAGAGCAGGGCCTTTTCTGGACCTCTGGTGCTTCTCTTCGCAGGAGGCAGCTGGGAAAGTAAGCACGTGTGACAGTTCCATGGCGCAGATCCTTGCACCAGGCTCACTGAATGCTGAGCAAGGCCCAGCGTTTTCCCTGAGCCCCAGTGGAACAGGAGAGGTAAGTCCCTGTGGGTAACTGGCCAACTGCTCAGGTACCTGAGCGCCTGGAGGTGACAAGCTTGCCGTGTTTTGCAATACTGTGCATTTCAAGCCAAGAGTTCCTTGTGAACTTTAACATTTCCGTGTGTGTTGTTAGGCTGGAGAACTGGAAGATTTGCCATCAGGTGTGAACACAACACTCACTCACCATTTGTCAGGGTGAACTAGTCTCTGCTAGCAACTACTTTCTTCTGTAGGTGTTACTTATGGGAGCAATGAAAGTGGAGAACTAATATTGATTAACTGCTCTTTACATGAGAGGCATTTATATTTGCTGTTCAATTCTCAGATTAAATTAAGGTAGAGTAATACCTACCATAAGTTTACAAATGAGGAAATCAAAATTCAGAGAGTTAGAAGTTCAGCTGGTAAGTGGAAGAATAAGGAGTCAAACCCAAAATATTCCAATCGGCCTTCCTAAATCGACTATTTAGTACTGAAGGATGTGGAACCACGGTAGGTTTGGCCTCACAAAATAAAACACCACCACCCTGTCCCCGCAGCATGTCTGGCATCTGTGTAAATGCAGTGAGGTATTGCACTTTAGCCAGGCAGTGTTACATTTTATAAAAGGACATGTGGTGGGGGGAGGGGAGAGACATGCATATATGTTTTAGAACTGACTGTAAAATATTAAGTAGTAAATTTAAAGGGTTGGTATTTTGACATGAAATATGCATAGCTACAGTTGGAAAATGAGTTTATATTTTAACTGGATCCTGTTACTTAGGTTAGTGATGTGTTAATGCAGAAATCAAGCAGTTATGACATTCTCTGAGAGGCTAACTTGGATACTGGAGGGTAGGCTAAATTGTGTCAAGAATGTGAACTTGTAGACTCTAGCAGGGGTATTCGACCTTTTGACGTCTATGGGCCACACAGGAGGAAGAGTTGTCTTGGGCCACATGTTAAATGCATTGTGACACATAATTACCAACAAAAATCTCATCATGTTACCCTGGCTGGTGTGGCTCAGTGGATTGAGTGCCGGTCGGCAAACCAGAGTCACTAGTTCAATCCTTAGTGAGGGCACTTGCCTGGGTTTCTAGCCAGGTCCCCAGTAGGAGGCATGGGGGAGGCAACCACACATCAATATTTCTCCCTTCCTCATTCCCTTCCCCTCTCTCTCTAAAAGTAAATGAATCTTTTAAAAAATCCCATAATGTTTTAAATAAATTTATGGTCTTGTTTTGGACCACATTCATAGCCATCGTAGGCTACAGGCGGCCTGGGGCTGCAGGCTGGACACCCCTGTGAAGGCATAATGAAATCAGGATTGAATCCCTGTTCTGCTTACTAGTTGGGTGTCCATAGGCAGTTTCTATCTCTTTAAGCCTAAGTTTCCTCATCCGTACATTGGGAATAATAATGGGCTTCTGGCGTGAAATACCAAGGTGGCCTATGCAGCATACTGAGCACAGTCGCCTGGCTCATAGTCACCCAGTGAAGGATTAGGTGTGATTACTTTACAGTGATGCTATAGAGATGGCGTGATCCTATCGTAAGAAATACTTGTGATAATATTTTTTAGCCCCCCCAGGGATTATGTTTTATAATCATAAAGCATTCATTTAAATAACCTCTGCTGTTATTTTTTTTTTTTAATTCTCACCTGAGGATATGTTTTTATTGATTTTTTTATGGGGGGAGGGAGAGAGAGAAACATCAATTGGTCACCTCCCATTTGCACCTTGACTGGGGGTTGAACCCGCAAACTAGGTATGTGCCTTGACCGGGAATCAAACCCTTAACCTTTTTTTGTATGGAACAATTCTCCAAACAACTGAGCTACCCAGCTAAGGCTAAATAATCTCTGCTTTTAGAATTGTGGCTATCATTTAGCAGAGGTGCTACTGATACTGAGCAGGAGTGCTATTGTGGGAAAACTGTGGACTCTGAGACTTAAATCTCACAGAGCTGTGTGACCTTGGGCACGTAGTTCCCCCTCATGACTGGGCCTAAGCTCCTCATAAGCAGTGTGGTGAAATAGGAGGTGTGTGAACTGACTAAATGTTAAATGCACTTGGGTTTCTTTGACTATAAATAGGGGTGAATGAACTGATTACTCACCAGCAGGTTCCCCAGGGCTCATTCAGCTACTAAGTTCTGTGGTTGCAAATAGGTATTCATTTTTCTTCCGTTTACCTATGTAATTTTTTTTCAGGTTCAAATAACTAGCAACTAAAGCCCAGATTAGTTATCAAGCTTCCTGGTTCCTCATTAATTCAGTGAATTAGTAGGAAAGCAAAGAAACTAAATATTGTCGTTTTAAAAATGTGTGTGGCATATGATGGGTACTCAAATAATATGTTTTAATAAGGATGGTGGATGATTAATCTATTATACAGATGAACTAATTAACATTAACAGATTGTTAGGTGACAAAGGGAGGATCCCCAAATCTTTGCCACTAAGACAAAAGCAATCAACTGAACTCTAGAAACCAATCAGATGACTAGAAATCAACATCTGGCAGTAAAATCATACAACTGTTGCTTTTTTAAAAATGAGAATTAAAAAAGAAATTTGAAGCAGGCCAAGCCGTGTGCAGAGCTGACAGAGGAAACCAGGGAATACTTCTTTAAGAAGTGATTGTTGAAGGCTGGAGAGAAGTAGCTTTAGGCAGGAAAGAGCGAACCTGTGAAGTGAATAGATGGTCACAGGGAGCAAGTGCCACCCAGAGCGGCTTTTGTCAAAGCTGCTCATCAGTGTGTGAGAACATGAAAGCTATTGTCGTACCCTACAAGTTTTTGTTACCACTTGCCAGTTTTGTTTCCTTCAGTTGTACCGAAAGTTCTGTGTTTAAACCCAATTCCTCAAACATTGGAAAATGTGCATTTGAGTCAACTTCGAATATACGTTTGTCAGCAGCTCCAATTAGAAGTTTGTCACTTGTCCAAAACTGTGCCTTATTAGATGCTGACCTGTAGTTAGCAAAGTCTTACATAGAAAACATTGTATTTCATCCTAAACATAATAAGATATGTATTGATCAATAATTTTGTAAGCAAAACACAAATCCTTATTCCTAAAGGAATTTTTCTAGAAGGGTTAATATGCTCTTTCAGTATTCTTGAAAAGGATGTGGGAAGCAAATATAAATCAGCTTTTACCTCTAAATTGAAAATATCTATTATATAATTACTAGAATATTTTCATCTGTTATCTAGGAGAAATTTTTCTACCAGATCAATAAGCAACCTTGTTGTTTCAGTACAAAAAATAACACATCACACTTTATAAGAAAGTCTTTCTATACTCTACTGTAAGCATCTGGTCCTTAACTCAATAATATTTAAGTGTGTAGAAGGTGAAAATTAGTTTTAGGGATTCTCGCTAAAGAGTAAGATAAAAGTTTCCAGATTACCTCACTGAAGCTCATTACTTAATTCCAGGTATTTTTAATAGAGAGAAATTTAGATGAGTTTATGGCATGTACGTTAGGGCTAAAAAAGCTAAAATATTTTATAATGTAATTAACTCCTTGAGAAGATGTTACAGTTAAAAGCGTGTGGTGTATTTCCTTGTTTCCCAGCTGGCATGTAAAGACCTCTTCTTTTGTTTGAATAGAACACACAGCAATGTAAGCATTGCTTAATCGTGTGTCATGCAACTTTAAAAACTAGCCAGTCCACTAAAGTGTCTCAGACACACACACCCACATGCACACCCTCTCACGACACTCGCCTGTCTCCTGGGGCCTGCTGTTTAATGAGCTGGGAGCCCATTTGCGTCCTCTGAGCCCGGGAACACTGTACCTGTGTACCTGCCGATCGGCTGCTTGGAAACCTGGGGCGTCAGGTCACATGATTGTTGCTATGAGTGTGGAGGTGCAGTTTTCTTTCTTACTTCCGCATATATATATATATATATATATTTTTTTTTTCTCTTTATTTCTCTTAACTGGGGAAATGCTGCAAGTTGATAGGTGTTTGCAAGCCCAAATCTGAAAACTTTGGATTCCTGGCTTTTGATTGTTGGATATTTGGATTTATCTTAGGGTGCCACACCTCCTATCAAGGCTGCCACTGTGGGCTTTTCTGTCAAGCAAGAAGCTTTTCAGACCACAGCAGAGAAGCCTAGACCAGAGCCTTCCGAAGTCCTACATCTGTGCAAGACCCAGGTGGCCGAGCTGGAGCTGTGGCTACACCAAGCCAATGTGGCATTTGAGCCAGAAACATTAAACGCAGCCATGCAGCAGGTGGTGGAACAGCAGCTGGCAGGGTGCCAGGTAAGGCTGATGGGTCAGAGTTCAGGGCTTTGCCTCTTTACCAGTTACTGGATCTCTTTGCCAGTTTCTCTCATAGCAAGTTTCTTTCTGTTACTCTGCCCACTGCATGGCTTTCAGCCGCTGGACTCAACTTTCTGTTCTCAGGGTAATTATTTGAAATGATTCATGTAAAGAGTATTTGGGGACACAGTAGTAATGGATTAGAGCTCAGAATCTCGAGTCTACATCCAGGTCTGTCACATTAACCGAATTTGAGAAAGTGAACTTGTCACCTCATTTTCTTCATAAACAGATTATCTCTTAGGACTTTGCCAGGATTAAATGAGATGAGGTGCATAAACCAGCATCTGCTGTATAGAGGGTATAAATAGTGTTTAATAAATGCTGTTATTTTGATTCAGCACATATAATTTAATATTGAAACAAAAGCCTAAGTTCTTTGAAAGCTTATTCACCAGAAATGAAACTGAATATTCTGATTTGCAAGATTGCTGATACAGCACAAAAGGCCTTCGCTGCCATTGTACTGTGGCTGCTGCTGTTTCTTGCGAGGGGCCAGAGTAGAAACTACCTCGCCTGTAGTCACTTTGAGTAACATCTTCAGGCTCAACCTAAAGGTGGGGAATCCCTGTATCTTTATCCCTCCAGGGACGGGCTAGAGTGATAATTTCACAGCCACATAATTGAGTGTCACCACAGCTGAAGCACTTCCCCCAACCGTGCTTAGACCAGCCCTGGCCTGATGTCTCTGCTTGATTGGGTCCTTTGTCTGCTAAAGTGGTCCCCAAGGGTGAGGACAACCTCTCAGAGGTCTCACTGGCCGAGTCACAGGGAGCGTTTCTACAGCCTGCACTGGGGTGGCGGGTAGCCCACCCCAGGTCCAAGAAGGACACGCCTCTCCTTTTCACATTCAGGTCCAGTGCCTGCCTAGTGGGGGACCCAGGCAGGCAAGCTGACCTCCTTTCCTGGACAGCCAAGCACACCTGACCCTAAAAGTCAGCTCTGAGGGGTAGGCTCACTCAAATACTGTCACAGCCACATGGCCTGATAGATGAGGCATGGGAGTCTGGAAAAGACAGTTGCACAGCACAGAACAGCACTATGCTAAACTGAACCGATGGCTTTTTCAAAGTTGAGTAGGAGCCACTTGACTCCATCCAGGATCAATCTGCCAATTGATTGTCCTGCTAACTAGGTAGACCCTCATACCAGCTCCTTGATCACCACCAAATTCCCCACTTGGACCACTTGTGAGTTCAGTAATTTGGGGTCTGCTCAAGGAAAAGACACCACAAGGTGGCGGTAGCACACAAGGAGCTTTATTTGGGCAGGATTTTGGTGGACTGGGAAGGAGACTTCGGAGGCAAGAGATGGGGGTGGGGCCACCACCCGGAAGGGGAAAAGGACAAGGAATCTCCCGGTGGATCGGGAATCCAGAGGAGCCTTGTGTGTCTAGGTAATGTCCGAGAGCTTTGAAGGACAGTGGAGGCTGGGTCTTTTAGAGCCCTTGAGTTTGTCTTAACCATGCTGGCAGGCATGGGTCCATTCTTGAGTTTGGCGCCGGTGGGATTTGAGCTAATGGTCTTGGCCTGCTGTGAACAATTAAACATTATAGAGACCAATATACAGGGGCCATCTCTGGCTCATTTACATAAGACAGTGGCACATATAATTTAATATTGAAACAAAAATCTTTTAGTGGTCTGTAAAAACGCCAGGTTCTCAGTGGGAAAATGGGCAAAGGGCAGGTGCGGACAGATTAGTCAAAAATTATTTTTGGTAATTTGAGAAGAAATGTTCAGCCTTGATTATTTAAAACATATAAATCACTACAGCTGTTGTCTGGTTCTGACATTAGGTTGGCAAAAATTATATCATACTGGAAAACTGGAGAAAAAACCCTACTTAACGTCTTATGGTTCTGCCTGTTGGGTCAGTGTTTTGGGAGATCAGCTGTCAGCATGTAAAATGTTCATCTTCTTTGACCTAATATTCTTTGACCATTACTTTATTTGCCTTCTGTAAATAACCCAAAAAGGAAGAAAATGTTCATGGCAGTATCAATTACAATGGTGAAGAGTTGGAAACAGCTTAAAGGCATAGCAGTACTCCTATTAAGTACATCGTGGAATATCAACTTGTAATTATTAAAATTGGAAAGATGAAGCATATGTATGTAAGCACATGAAAAAGTGTATATAAAGTAGTGAAGGGGGAAAATGAGCACAAAATTATAGTCTACTTTGCTTTACAGCCACTCTAAAATCCATGAGTACATATTATTTAAGCTTAAAAGAATCTATACAGGATACAAATAGTTTGTGTGGATAGAGGAGTTAATAAGGCATACTATTTGAAAATTTGTTGTAAGGCTAGAGTTTTTCCTTAAGTTTCTTTCAAAGAACTGAACTTGTTCTTAGTGACGCACTGAGTTTTGAGCACAGATGATCCCAGTGCTGAAGTGTGCGTCTGAATGCACCTCCGCACCTGCGTGCCCAGCCAGCTGGCACCCCAGGCAGGGCAGACTTGATCTGTTGAGGATGAGGAATACAGTGACGGTGACTTACTGGGAAACTTCCTCCAGCTGATTTATTTTTAGAACCACATGTAAGTGGCCAGATTGATCAATGACTTAGTGTTTTAGGTTCCAAATTATTTCCTCTGTGATCTTCTGATATTTTGGAAGCTTGAGAAAGAAAAGGAGAAAGAGCAAGGGAGAGCGTTTTCCAAGAGCAGTGGGGCCACCTGCTACCCCAGTACAGGCTGTAGAAAATCTCCCTGTGACAGGGCCAGTGAGAGAGGGTACTCTGAGTGGAATTCTTCCTTTAAGTTACTCCTCAATACTTGCAACAGAAAACGAAAAAGGTTAGGATGGTGGAAAAAAATAATAGTTGGCACAGAATATGTATCAAGCACTGGCCAAACTACATAGATTTAACTCTAACTTGTCAATGTGAGCCTAGGAGGCAAGTTTTGTTATTATCCCCATTTTGCAGACAACTAGAGGCACACTCTGCACACCCTAGTCATGCAAAGTAAGGTGCCTGAGTTTACCCAGCTGCCTACCAAGTGGCAGGGCTGGGATCCGCACCCAGGTAGTCTAGTTCCAGTGTCTGTATTCTTAACCACTGTGCTTTGCTGGATACGTTCAGCTACATTTTCTAAAGTGATTGTAGAATCACTTATCTTTGAGAATGACAGATGCAATTTGGGGTTGGTTTGGTTGCACCCCTATTGATAAGCATAGGAATTATGTGAAAGTTTTTTTGCCCCCCAAGGTCCCTTCCAACTTCTGTTTCTAGGACTTCTTATAGATGTTTAGGTAGAGAAAGTGAATCTAACTTACATTGGGATATAGTACTCATTTGAGACCAAAACTCTGAATAATTAAATGATTTTGTTTCCTAGGCTATGCTAACAGAGATTGAGCACAAGGTTGCCTCTCTGTTAGAGAACTGCAAAGATCAGGGTTTGGGGGATAGCGGACCCATTCAGCAGGAGGCTGAAGCACTTGCCTTGAAACTAAAAACTGTGAAGTGCAATTTGGAAAAGGTCCAGCTGATGCTTCAGGAGAAATACAATGAGGACCAGGTAAAATATGGCTATGCAGAGACATGTATGTGCATATATGTTCAAGGTAGACCCATTGGGAAGGAACTCGGGTGGAGGTGATGAGGCAGCTACAGACGAATTGCGCTAAGTGAGAAAGCGCTGCGCCTCTTCCAACTGAGGGCTAGCCGCACTGCCTTTTGTTACTGGTTTCACTTTTGCTGCGTAATTTTCCTGTTTAGGCTGTTATTACTGATGGTGTTGGCTTCATTTGGGTTGGTTTGGTTGGGTTAATCTCGCTGGCAGTGAGGTCTGGTGTAAGCCTTCTTTTATAAAGAAAAGGTTTTGTGGATCCAGCAGACTGGAAAACGAAGCCTTTGTAGATAAGATTAAAATTTGACATCAGAAACACAAAACCTGTTTCCAGGGTACTTTTGTTATTCAGTTATAAATACTTACATGTACTAATCATAGCACCATATAGTTAAAGTATTCTTGTGACTTAAAAGCATTCTGTGTTTATAAATGCAAATGTATATCTTATGAATAGGTTCTTACTATACATAGGAAATACATATGTATATATTTATATATATCTCCATACTTACGAGATGCTTGCTCTTACCTGGAGGGCTTATATTCACAGAAATAAGATTAGCTGAGATACACAAGCCATATGGTTCCCCTTTCATATTAATATATTCCTTTTTTAAAAAAAAATTCTACCTATATTGTAGCCATAAGGGACATTTTAATTTATAAGCATAATACTATTTCTCTTTGATTTTTTTTTTTTTTTTGCTCTGTTCTTATGGGAAAAAAAATAGACTTCCTGGCTTTTAGTGATTGATTGGATGAAGTAAGTTGGGGAAATCATAAGGAGACCTCTTCAACAAATGTGGTGGTTTTTGAAGTTGTTATGAAATCAGTACATTAAATTGTAGTGTGTAATTAGAGTAAATAACAAAATGCAGTTGTTTACTTCCTGTAAAATATTTCCATTATGTAGTCTCATTATTAGAATTGAAATAAAGTGGGTCATCTTTTGAAATAAGCCTACCATCATAAAATTTTTTGCAGCATTCTGCCATTCTGAAGCAACCTGCGGAGCATCAAAAAGTTCTCCAACCAGATAACCTTTCTGAATTTGAATCTGTTATAATGGAAAGGCCACTGTTCAGCAGACAAAAAGATTCACAGCAGCAGCAGGTAATGTGAGCCCCTAACAGTCATAAGGCTAAAAAACAATACATGGAATTTCCTTGAACTGAGTCCTGAAGTGGAGTGTTTTCTCCGCGGCTGAATGGGCCGTGTGGCATTGCTGTGCGCGCAGCAACTCTGTGTCTGAGTGTTCGCTGCAGCGTCTGCTTTGCTCTCATGTGCCACAGCTGGGGACACTCTAACTTTGCTGCTTTATCAACTTGCATCTTGTATCAAATGAAGCTTGTTATCTTCAGGTGAACTTACCTGTGTCACTGCAACACCTCTTTCCCTACTTCCAAATGTGTTGATATTCTTTTGGTGATCTGCCATGTGTCATACACACACACACACACACACACACACACACACACACACACACAGGTCTGTCTGGAAAACGTCCAGCCATTGTTAATATAAGGAGAACAGTTTGTGCGACCTCAACATAAGCTGGCAGCCAAGGAGAGTGGACTGGAATGCGCATGCATGAACAATAACAACGTCACTGTACTAGTCAGTGGGGGCAGTAGATGCCATTGAGTGAGCATGTGTACTGTGTGGCTGTTGCATTCAAACTGAGTGAGCAAGTAGCACAATGAATCTGCATCAAATTTTTATCTGTGTTAAGCTTTAGCATTCTTCCGTGGAAACTATTCCAATGGCTTTCAGCCATGATGCAATGAGTGCAATGCAAATAAAAGTGTAGCAGAAATACTTCAAAGATGCTCAAAAATCTGTTGAAAGTGATCCACATTCCGGAAGGCCTGCAACAAGCAGAACACCTAAGAATGTTGAACGTGTATGGGCTGCAATCAACAAACATCAGCGGCTGACAGTGAGAAAACTAGAAGCTGATCTGGGGATTCCAAAAACTACTGCGTCCGAGATTTTGATGCAGGACCTTGGCGTGAAAAACGTCATGGCAGAACTCTTTCCATGGCTTTTGCTCCAAGGATGGAAGGAACATCGTGCTGCAGTTGCTAATGACTTAATTCAAACCGCTGCCAATGAACCAGTTTCCTCAAAAGGTCATAACTTTGAAGGGGACTGAGGCATCATTGTCCTGTGTGTAATGTCACCTGTATCTTCTGTCTTCTTCAATAAATGTCTCTATTTTTCATATTACATGGCTGGATACCTTATGGACAGACCTTGAGTGTAAACTACACTTGTGTGAAATATTTTAAATAGGTTTTTGAAAAATAAATATCAATTAGAACAAGCAAACAAAAAAGAGAAATAGTAAATATGATTTAGGAAGTGGTTCAAAATCAGATTATCTCAACAGAAGAAACCCTTGGGTAGTCAATGAAAACCTTGATTGATTGGACCATTTCAATCTTGTTCAATCATAGGTACTGGAGTTGAAACCAGTGGAGCAGAAGGATTTAATCAAATTCATAGAATTTAATGCTAAGAAAATGTGGCCTGAGTATTGTCAACATGATAAAGATACAACTCAGAAATCATCTATGAGGTAAAATGTTTTTAAAGAGTTGGACATGCAGTAGTTTGTTGGTTGGGAGAATTAAGAGTGTTTCTTACAAAACATTGTTTGAAGGTAATAAAATTTTTGTATGTTGATTATTCTTTGTACCTTTTGTTTTTTCTTGAAAGCAGTGAGGCATCTAGCCCTGAAAATGATGCTCCAGACTCGGGCTTGCCAAGCCAGGGCCAAAATGGGGATAAGTGGCAATATTTACATCACGAACTCTCGTCAAAAGTAAAGCTGCCTCTCCCTCAGCTTGTGGAGCCTCAGGTCAGTGAGTTGCCTCTGAAAGTCCAACAAGTGTTCATTAAATCCACATGTATGTTCTGCATTATGAAGCAATTTATTTTCAGAAAGCGGGGATGCCAAGTGGGTTTTTCAGTTGGCTGACCTTTTCCCGCCCTCCTGGAGATAGGCCTTCCTTACGTGCCCCGCCCCTTTGTGCTTCTCTAGCACCCTGGGACTCCCTGAGCGCAGCTTCTACCACACTGGTGCCTGTTTATTGTCTGTATTGCCCATGATGTGGTACGAGGAGAAAGATGGTGTCCGCCTGGTTCATATTTGAATGCCTGGCACAGCACTTTGAACATTATAAAATCTCAGCTACTGTGTATTGAATGAATAAAGTGTGGACGAAAAAGAAGCCACGTACTAAACCTGACAAGCTCAGAGGAAGCCCAAATGACAGGCCTTGCAAACTCAGAGACCTAAAGTAATTACATAAGATGGTCTGAACATGAAACTTCCTAAGTAAAAGCGGATCGTGGCAGGGAGTAGAGTCCTCGGCCTGTAGCTTCCTTGACAAAGGGCAGTCTTTACCTTCAGTGAGCCTGTCTATGTGTTTTTGCATCTAAGATAACAAACCTTTGGAATGTCAGTCTCCTTTTCCAGACCCCTCAGGCGACACCCACATACCAGAGCACCAGACCATAGAGCCCCTCATTGCTGCCTTGTTCCCCGCATACCATTTCTATGTGCTGTAAACGTTAATTTTTAACTGTGCTCTATCCTTCAGTGTAAAAAGAAGTATGTGACTCTCTGTTTTACGGTTTTTTTCAATCTCTGAGAGTTCCCCACTTTGCTTTCTCCCTTCTCCCTAATCTACCACCAGTGAATTTCATTCACCACCCCCCCTTATAGCTCCTCCTTTGATTTTAATGTATAAGGTAAGCTGTAAAGCTGCCATTCTCCAGAACATTTTCTCAGTTTCGTGAGGTTTTGCTTTTGGACAATTGTCAGTTTGGCTCAAATAATCTCACAAAAATTCTCTGCATGTTTCTCTTGCAAAAATTCTCTGCAAGGTTTGCATGTTTCTTACATCTACAAAATGAGTGCATAATATATGTACAAAACACTGAAAAATGATACAGTGCTATATGAGTATCATTCATCAAAAGATAATTTGGAATCTGCTATCCCCTGTGCCAATGGTACCTGTCAGTTGCTGTTCCCAGCCCACCTTAGTGTTGCTTTTATTGGCCTTATTCATCCTGTGCCAACTACCGCTGCATTTCTCTCTGAATGAGAGCTCATGAGCAGGATAACATCACAGCAATCAAGCTTCTGCCTTCAACATTGCATTCAAACCCCCCAGGCAAAAGTTAACAAGCATTTCCTAATTCCCCAATCTCATAGGAACTTTTTAGTGCTCTTCTGTTCTGCAGAGGACCTTATTTGACCAATTACACTTGAATCAAACTCCTTCGTAGGGGTTTAGTCTTGATTTCTCCTCTTATCCTCACTCTGGAGTGTTTATTGTCTCTTTCCAAGAATATATACCATTTGTAGTTCTTTCCCCAAACAGAGCCACCTGTCACCCCACCCTGTGACTTTTTATGTCAGTTTCCAAGAAAGAAATTAACTCGGAATCATTCTCTCTTCTAAAGTCATGGCTGATTTTCAAAATTTATTTGGCTTTCCAGTAACAAAGTCAAGATGCAGATCTGTCCCTGGAGTGACTGTATTTTGTCTTAAGCATTGTCTGTATACCAGGAGTTTACTAGTAAGTGGGAGAGAAACAGCTAACCTGGTGACATGGGTAGCATTGCTACTAAATTGGAAGATTAATGATTTTACTCCGTTTTTCAAATTACGTTTTTCCCCTTGTTTTGCCATCTAAATGGATCTTCAAGTGTTTTAAGTAAAGGCTGCCATGACTTTTCCAGCTGTCCAAAATATTTAAAATTTAATTATTTTTTTCATATAAACCAACAAGTTAACTTGGAAGACAGCATGCTAATGCTTAAGGCTTTTTTGCTGTCTTGCATTAATACCAGCAAAATCCTAAATAATCTCTAATAGCATTTTCTCTTTTAAAAATAGGTCGCCACAGATATGAGTAGTCTACTTCGTGTGAGTGTGCATAACTTTAGATACCCAACAACTGAAGAACTGAAAACTTATACCAGCCAACTTGAAGACCTGCATCAGGAAGCAAGTAACCTTCACACACAGGTAGCAGCCGTGCAGTATGCATTTTCCTCACTGCAACAACAACAAAAAAGGGAGAAGTCATATTGTAAATTGTCATAATTTTCTTTACAGACAAATAATAGAATACATGATGGAATGGGTCTTAGAATTGCAAATAGAATTTCTCTCTCCTGCCAACTTTGATAAATTTAGTAGTGGTTGTCTAGAGCACCAAGTGCAAAGGCTTCTGAACCTGAGTCCAGGGTTAACGGGGACGAGGACCACAATTGACTGACCCTGCCTACAGTGGTGCTCTGGGATCGGGAGGGTGAGGAGGCAGAGGAGGAGGGTTGGCAAGGTTTCCGACCTTGAGTAGGCTTAATGCTGAGACGTGTGCTGGGTAATGTTAGGTGTCTATCAGAGCAGCCAGCAGGAATCAGAGCCCAATTTGGGTGATTACTAGCTTTAGCATGTTCCAAAATCACTTGTAATTGGTCAAGAATTCAAGATGATTGTGGACAAAGGAAAAGAGGTGGTTCCAACAGCTTGTGCTAACAGACCTGTGGCTCTTAAATTCTGCAGGACATAGTGGCACTCCCTTAGGGACCCCCATGGAGTTCTGCATCCAGGCGTGGCTTTCATTGTTATCATCAGCCCATAAATGACACTCCTAACTCCCCCTTGCTTCACAGCCTGTCCCTGTCTTTTTAAAATTTGAAATGTAATCGACATATAACATTGCATTAGTTTCAGGTGTTTGACACAATGGTTCAATGTTTGTATATATTGGGAAGTGCTGACTACAATAAGACTAATTAACATCCATTGCCAAACATAGTTACATATTGTTTTCCTTGCGATGAGAACTTTCTAGATCTACTTTCTTACCTACTTTCAAATATGCAATACAGTATTAATTATAGTCACCATGCTGCACCGTCCTTAGCTTTAAGATATTTTACCTCTCTTTAATCAACCCCTTCAACCTCCTTGCCTTCTTTCCCTTCTCCAGGCATAGTTAATTTCTTTAACCTACTTCCTGCCACACTAAAATGCGGGAGGTGGGAGCAGGGAGCAGAGGAGTAGTATGATTTTTCCGGGACCACACTTCCACCTATGGCCCCACTAGCCAAGTCCTTCGTCTTGTGATTTACCTTTTAGTACACCATTCATTAGTCAACTCTCTACCTAACACTGAGTTGCTTAAACTCAGTGTGTTTGAAAATGACTGATTATAAAAAAAAGTATAACACTGTAAACCATAACAGAAACCAGGGAAAATGTGGGCAGAGGAAGGCAGGGAATCCTAACGATTTTTATTTTTTCTTTTCTCTTGACTCAGGAAAACACCACAGAAGAAACATACAAACATTTGGATAAAAAGTTATTTGAACTTTTTCTGGCCCTCAGTGGGTGCCTTGGCAGTGTAGAGGAGATACTGCAGACACCAGGGCTCTCCAGAGGGGATGTCTGTGCCCAGCAGGTGTACTATGAGGTAGGGAACTTCCAGCAAGCCCATGTGCTGGCCCTCTCCACAGGCAGCCCGCTGTTTAAGCCAGAGCTGAAGCCTCTGAAGCTCAGAGCTCGTTCACTATCTTCCTGTCTCTCCGCTTTGCAGACACTGGCTCTTGAGCTGAAAAAACTTTACTTAGCTATGAGTGACAAGAAGAATGATCTTTTGAAAGCCATGACTAGGCCTGACAGGACCACCAGCTTGTTCCCTGAATGTTTTGATAACCTCCAAGTTTACCTGGAGCACATGCAGGCTGCTGCTGCATCCAAAAGCAAGTCCCTGAAAGCTGGCCTCGACCATAACCGCAGTTACCAGGTATGGGTCTGGATGCTCCGCCTACGTTGGCAATGTTTTAGGTTCCTGTGTGGACCCCTAATTTCTGTTAATTTCTGTTCCTGGTGGTGTTTGTGAATAGGAATTGCTAAGGAAAGCAATGAGGCTTTCTTTCTGTGAAGGTCTTTTAGCTCTGCTGCTTATGGTTGGAGACTGTTCCAAAGCCAGGACCTTTCCAAAATCTTGGGTATGCATGCGTTATGTTGAGCTAAAGTACTGTTTCTTTCCTGTATTGCACTCAGCCACTCAATGAATGTCCTATGGGAGGATTTCTAGGTAAGAGGGAGCCGTGAAAGTTTTTGAGCAAAGAAATGGCAGTTTGTTTGTTTCAGGGAGACTCACCTGGCAATTGTCTAAGGTGGCCTGGAGGAGAGACTTGAGGCAGGTAGACTAGTTAGGAAGCTACTAAAATTGTCTAATGAAACACAACGTATGAAGGAGTCTTGCCCATTGAATCAAACCTGCGCCTGACACGTACTGAAATGTATTCTGATGACATACTATGATATCTGGGATTTGCTTCACAATTTATCAGAGGGAAGGGAGGTTGCATGCAGTCAAGAAAGCTCCAGAGAGCGCAGATGTGAGACAAGCAGGCACAAGTCAGCAATTGTTAAAGCTGGACCATGGCAATGCAGGGATTTCTCTATTTTGATACATGTTTGAAATTTCTGATAGCACAAAAATTAGACAACTAAATTTTTTCTTTAAAAAGGTATTGAAGCCCTAAATGAAATTCTCACTGTTTCTGGCATTTATCTTTTTATACAGAATGAAATAAAGCAGTTATATGATCAACTTATTAAGAATAAAACATCTTTACAACAGTCTTTGAATGAAATTAGTGGCCAGAGTATTGATGAACAACTTCAGGTAATCAAGTCAAAATAATTCAAACAACCTAACCTTGGAATTGTGCATTTAAACTGTGCTTCTGAACTGCTTCCCTTTGTGAGCAAAGGTGAGGTGTAAGTAAATAAATAAAAATGAAAATATTTGTGTTCAGCTTCTGAAACATCTCTTAAGTAGTACATTGTGAAGTGTAAATCAAAACAACAAAAGACCTTTGTCACCTGTCACCGGTACAAGATTTTAAGTTTGTGCAGTGTTGGGAAATGCACCCTCACCTTCTTAGTAGGAGTGCTGCCTGGGGACCATTTGGTTAGACTGTGTCCACATTTTCAGCATACATGCGCTTCCATGCCAAAGCAGTTTCGTTTCATTTGTTTATTCAGCAAGTATTAATCAAGGACCTGCTCTGTTCAGATGCTGCTCTCAGTGCTGGAACGCATTTATCTGAAGGAAATAAGTGCACAGAGGTATAAATATTCAAGGATGGACCAGGCAGCCCTGCTTGAATTAAAAACTAAATGGCCCACAAGTCCATTAAGAGTGGACTCTTACAAACAGTGGGCGGCCTAACAGTGGCAAACCATGCGTCTGTTAAAACACATTAGGAAAAAAACTGCCAACTGGGGATCTTTGGGGAGAGCTGGAAGTGAGGCGGGGGAAGTAGGACTTTCATTTTCCCTTACTGTTTAACTTTTAAATGAATACGTACACTTCTCTAACTTTATTTAAAGTGTTTTACTTTTGTGCATTGTCTCTTCAGAAAGCAGATGCCTGTACAGCGGACCTGCAGAACTCTGAGAGCCGAGTAGCAAAACTTGGAGCCGAAGGGCAGAGGCTTCATTTACCTTATCCTTTACTCCAAGAGGTTTACAAACTAGAGGTATGTCTGAGCAGAAAACATTCAAGCAGTGAATCATTATGATTTATTACAAAGAGTAAGACCTTTTCCTCCCGCCATGCAGTTTAGATTTGTTCTTCATTCAGATTATCTTCATGGCTGGATGAAGCTGTTTGGCACCCCTGCTCTTTCCTTTCAGGATGTGCTTGACAGCATGTGGGGCATCCTGAGAGCCAGGTACACGGAGCTCAGCAGCCCTTTCATCACCGAGAGCCAGCAGGATGCTTTGTTGCAAGGCTTGGAGGAACTGGTGAACATTGGAAAGGAAAAGCTTGCCCGTGACAGCTTACAACAAACCAAAAGTAAAGTTGCCTTACAGGCTCAAGTACAAAATCACAAGGTAAGGCCCATGGGCCAGATCACGTTTCGTAGGTGAAGTTTCTCTGAGTGTGAGCAGGGAGCATCATTTTCTTCCTTGGTTAACTCTATATCATTTATTCATTCTTTTAACAAGCATCTATTAGAATGCTTTTTGTGTACCAGGAACCCTTCCAAACTCTGAGAATATGATAGTGAATGAAAGCAGACATCGTTCTTTACATTTGTGGATCTTTCAGTTGATTGGGAAGATATTTATCAAGGAATCATCCAGACAGATTTCAAGTTAAAATTGGGATAAATGCTTTGAGAGCATTTAATGGGGAAACTTAATTCGGGAGGTTAGAAAAGGCTTCCTGAGAACTGAGATCAAAAGAAATTATCTATTTAAATATATGAAGGTATATCTAGTGTAATGTAACAATAAACCCTTCAGTTTTCCATTCATTTCATTAAACAAAACCTCACGATTACCAGCAAAAGATAGGCAGTGATTTAAGTGCTGATAATGAAAACCCGGTAAGACGTAGTTCCTACCTTCAACAAGCTTAAGTAAAGGCCTTTGTTAAGTAGGCCTTCATCTAAGAAACTTGAAGGTAAATATGTATACAGAGTGGAGAGGAAGAGGAGAAAGTAATAGCAATTGGTGGGCCCTAGACTAGCTGCTTTATAAACCCTCCATGTGTCCTTCACAAGGAATCAGAGAAGGGACTCACACTGAGGTTCCTCCAAACAAGTAAAGAGCACAGCTGGTGTAAATGGAGAAACCTTGTGAAGGAAAGCTCTCCCCTTTAAAGGCTCTGGAACTGCATTCTGGGAGCTTTCGTGTGCCAGGACTCCAAAAGATCCCATCAACAAATTTCCTTTTAGTTAGCCATTTTATTGAGCAGAAATTGAGGGTTAGGGTTTAGAAACCCCCGGCTATTGAATACGTGGGCTTTTTGGGTTAATACATCTATCCATCCAACTTATTGTCTGGAAATTAATCAGCCACATCATTATCTACCTTTTTGTAAAGTTTCTTAAACCTTAGAATGACTGATTTAGGAAGATCTCACTGGAAATTGAAATTAATAATGTTTGCTCTTTAACATAGACTGTTGTATGGAAAATGTTAGTTAGGATGTTTTTTCTTTATGATTTGTTAAAATGTCCTTAGTGTTTGAAGACTAAGGGTTACACAGTCAATTTTTTGCTTTCTTATGTGTTTGACTCTATGGGACTGTCCTGGGATTTTGGATTTAAAAAGCAACTATAACTAAAAAAGTTACAGTAATGTGGTTTGTAAGGTTTTCGCAATGCAGAAATAAATATTAAAACAGTGTCCACTCTACAGCTTTTTTTCCAGAAGCTTGTTGCTGACATGCTGTTAATCCAAACATACTCCAACAAAATGCTTCCTTCTTTATTGCAAAAGAAAGAGACACTTTGGGCAGAACAAGTAAAAGAGGTTAAATTAATAGAAGAAAGGTCACACCAACATGGAATAAAGCTGCAGCGTTTGTTGCAGGTATTTGGGTTACATCAACTTTGTGCTTAAGCTGAGAATTTCGGATTTTTAACCACCACCTCCAGGTGTCAAAAACAAACACCGAGACATCATTGAGCGGCAATAAAATGGGAGATGACCATGAGGGTCCTACTCCCCGAGTGAAATACCAGCTGAGGTTTCCTGTGTGTCAGATGGGGGGCACAGCATCTTTCTGCCTTCTAGGTGTGCATAGTGCAAATAAGCAGAGTTGAAAGCACGCTGAGATCCTCAATGTCTCATCTAGATGGAATAGTGTCCGGTTCAGAAACTGCACTTCCTGAAAGGGCAGGCCCAGATGCTCTTTGTGACGCTGACGTGGAGTCATGGCCATTTTATCCCAATTCCTAGAACAAAATTAAGCTTGCCTAAAGCTTTTTCTCAATTTTAAGATTTTCCCCTTTAACTTCTTAAACACAGTGGATGTTAGCCAGTGAAGAAAATAACCAAAAAGTAAGGAAATATTCAACTTTGTAATGTGATAGGATATGGTGTTATTTTATGCTACTAAGGTTTTCCGCTTAGTGTGTCAAACAGATATTTATCGTAATATTGCATGGTATCAAAAATAAGACTTCATGATCCCAGTAAGTACCCCTAATGGCCTGGAGACCCACTATTTCATTAGGTATGAGAATTAGGAAGGTGGTTATTTTTCCAGTGGATAATATTTAGTGTCCATAAGGCAGATTTCTAGAGTGCTGAGACCCTAGGGGTGGGCTTCTGTAGAAATGGAGAGAGCAGGACAAGGCAAGACTGAGGCTAAGGCAGTGCTACTCCCCCAATGAAGTGTAACCCAGCACCTCGGACAGTGAAGGTACGCTTTAAGCACCACAGGGTAATATTCCATGGACTGGGGATTGGAGCAGGGAGGGAGGAAGAAGCCTCATGGACGCTTCTGTGGAGAAGGGCTTTAAAAGTTAGCCCTTTGCCTTTCCAACTAAGAAAGAGGCTGTCTTACGGCCTCCACGGAGGTGAATGCAGAGAATATCACTTGAACTTAATCATTTCCGCCCCTGCTCAACTTGATGAGACAAACATTAACCACTAATGCCCGCTGGATTTTTGAAAACCTTCCCCACCAAGGCGGTGGAGTGACTTTCCATTAGACACTGAGCTCTTACTAGAGTGGTTATATCTCTCAGAAACCCCTAGAATCCGTGCTTCAATTTTGCATACCATCTTATAGTTCATTTTTATTTTTATGATTAGTTTTTGTCATTGTCTGGAATTAATTTAGAGGGCTCCTATTGATTTTATGCTCTTGATTCTCTAGAAATGGGAAGAATTTGATGAAAACTACGCCTCTCTTGAGAAGGACCTGGAAATTCTTGTATCCACATTGCCCTCTGTGAGTTTGGTGGAAGAGACAGAGGAAAGATTAGTGGAAAGGATTTCATTTTACCAGGTATTTTGCTTCCACTGCAGCTGTCAAAGACGTGGTCAATAGCACTTCATGTGTGTGTGAGTGCGCGCTTACTAAATTGTTTGAATTTGAAGGTGAATGATTTGAATTCAGATGAAATGTTGTTCATCACACAAATCACTGTCAGACATGTTCGGGGACACTGTAGATTTGCATGTGAGCTCAGCATAGCCACGTGCGCCTTGGGGTCGAGGACCGTGGTCCGTGTCCCGGTTCTCACTCATCTGTAGACCATGGATGACCATGCGGCTTCCACCTATCTGAAGAGGTGGGTGTCAGTGGTTGTGGAAATGAGTTCACATATGGAAAGAACTTTGTAAACCATGAGCTTCTAAACATATGTTTAGTTTTATTGCTACAGCCAACCTCTGATTGGACACAATCTATGATCCAGACCATAATCCATCACCTGCCACAAATGTCATAAAAAGACTTCAAACATTAGAACTTTTCATGCGTAACTTTTAGTACTATTCTCAAAGTCCCTGTGTCTCTGATTTCGATGCCACAGAAAAGATAAAACCTTGAAATGATTTTTGAGTGGCACTGAGAATATGACCAAGATAAAAATGAGTTTTAAATTTTCTCAGGTTTTAACTTGAGAATGTAAGTAATAAGAATCTGAATTGTTTGGCTAGTGGAAGTGGGAAGTACTTGGCAGGGCCCTGCTCACAGGCATGCAAGCTCCTGTAAGCCACATTTTCCTGAGCCTGGAACACTGTAGTTATGTTCTCTAAACACCTAGAAAGCTACAGTTGATGTCTTTGCCATCTTATTTTATTGAGGCTGACTCTAAGGCAAATCTCAATCCTCTGGGTAGCTGCTATTTGAATGCATTGTTAGCCTAGGGATAATAGAAGGCACCATCTGAGCAGCTGAGAGAATGCTGTTGAAAACAGATACCATTTTAAACTTCATTGTATTAAGAAATAGTCAATATTAGCAAAAGCAATATATGCCTGATTATTTTCCCCAAAAGTAACTATATCCCTTAAAATGTAACCTGAGAGGCTGTGGTAATGAAATCATTGTTGTAAGACATTTAAATAAATTCACCAGACTACGAAAAGTCAGGCGTCTTGCAAAGCCGTTTCACTGACTTCTTAAGGTCGTCCTCGTTCTTGTGCATCAGGCCGGGGTCTGCATCTTGGTCAGTGGACGTCTGTGGGTTGTGGAACGTAGGCGTCAGATGCACGGCCTTTGGAGCCCAAACAAACCTGTGTTCAAATGCTTGCTCAGAACCTCATGGGCTGAGTGACCAGGGCAAGTCTGAGTCCATTTATAAAATGAGTAACTTAAAACTCCTCAGAGATGCTCTGAAGATTGAGTGTCTCATATTGAAGGCTTAGAAAGTTAGAGCCATTTTTCTTTTAACTAATGTTGGACATTTTATTCTAGCCTGCAGGCTGGGGCAGCGGGCGGGGGGGAGGTCACAAGTGGGAGTGATGGGAGGGACATTGGAAGTAGAATTTTTGGTAAGTTTTAAAAAGGCTTAAGTTAATTGGAAAATAGCAAAAGTTCCATTTTGATTGTAATTTATTTTTAAATATTAAATATATTTTTAATTGTATTATGCTATTAACAGTTCTCCTGATTTTGCCCCCTCTGACCCCCTTCTACTCAGCAACCCCAATTCCTCAGTCATTACCCCCCACCATTGTTCACATCCATGAGTCATGCTTAGAAGTTCTTTGGCTACTCCATTTCCTATACTATACTTTACATCCCCATGGCTGTTCTGTAACTACCTATTTGTACTTCTTAATCCCCTCACCTCTTCACCCATCCCCCCAAATTCCCCTGTCATCTGGCAACCATCAAAATGCTCTGCATATCCATGACTCTGTCTCTATTCTTATTTGCTTAGTTGGTTTTTTAGGTTCAGTTGTTGGTAGATACGTATTTTTGCCATTTTATTGTTCATAGTTCTGATCTTTCTCTTAAATAAGTCCCTTGAACATTTCATATAATAATGGTTTGGTAATGATGAACTCTTTTAGTTTTTTGTTGTCTGGGAAGCTCTTTACCTGCCCTTCCATTCTAAATGATAGCTTTGCTGGGTAGAGACATTTTGGCTGTAGGTCCTTGCTTTTCATGATTTTGAATATTTCTTGCCAATCCCATCTAGCCTACAAAATTTCTTTTGAGAAATCAGCTGACAGTCTTATGGGAACTGCCCTATAGGTAACTAACTACTTTTCTCTTGCTGCTTTTGAGATTCTCTCTTTGTCTCTAACCTTTGGCATTTTAATTATAATGTGTCTTGGAGTGGGCCTCTTTGCATCCATCTTGTTTGGGACTCTGCTTCCTGGACTTGCATGTGTATTTCCTTCACCAAATTAGGGGAGTTTTTGTTTGTTTGTTTGTTTTTTGTTTGTTTGTTTGTTTTTCCCTCATTACTTTTTCAGACAGATTTCCAATTTCTTGCTCTTTCTCTTATCCTTCTGGCACCTCTATGATGCTATTGTTGGATTGCTTGAAGTTGTCCCAGAGGCTGCTTATATCACCCTCATTTTTTTGGATTCTTTTCTCTTCATGTTGTTCTGATTGGTTGTTTTTTGCTTCCTTGTGTTCCAAATCATTGATTTGATCCTCGGCTTCATCCACTCTACTGTTATTTCCCTATAAATCGTTCATTTCAATTAGTGTATCCTTTGTATCTGACTGGGTCTTTTTTATGCTGCTGAGGTCCTCACTGAGTTTCTTGAGCATCCTTATACCAGTGTTTTGAATGCTGCATCTCATAGATTGTTTCTCTCCATTTTGTTCAGCTCTTTTTCTGGAGTTTTGAACTGTTCTTTCATTTGGGCCATGTTTCTTTGTCTCCCCATTTTGTCAGCCTCCCTGTGTTTGTTTCTGTGTTTTAGGTAGAGCTGCTTTCACTCTGTGTCTTGGGTAGCATGGCCTAATGTGTAATGTGGTAGGTGTCCTATAGGGTCCCATGGCACAGCCTCCCCTATCACTTAAGCTTGGTACTCGAGGTGCACTCTTCATGTGCACTCAGTGCACCTTCCTCTTGTAATTGAAGCTTGGTTGCTGTTGGCAGATCAATGGGAGGGAGTTACCCAGGCCAGTCAGCTGCAAAGATTGACTGTGACCACTGACCCCCCAACCTCCGCTGTCTGGAGGATCAGCCGTACAAGGGAATGGTAGTGATGCTCTGATGTAGTGGGTAGCTGTCCTCTGGGTGCACTGGCCCTGGGATCTCCCAGGTGGTGCTGGTCAAGGTCAGCCCTACCTGTGTTTTGCCTGTGCCCACCCCACCTGAGCTATGAAGCAATCTGAGATGATTGCTACTTTTGCTGAGCTTGGAGAGTCCCAGGTGAAGCCAAGTTGTAAATATAGACTGGCTGCTACTAGTGCCAGGCCTGGGGCTCACTGAGGCCAGCTGTTGCTTGTTTGAGAGGATTTTTGAAGTTTGAAGTGTTAGCCAAGACCAATTATTCATATGGAAAACCAGCTTGGGTGGGTGGGTAAGTTGGGTGGGGCAGAACTTCTGAGGATCACCAAGGCTGGTCAAACAGAGTTAGCCAGGTTGATGGAGTCTCAGGTATAGCACCAGCATACTGGCTCTGTGGGGTGAGGTTTTAGAAGAGGGACAATGGCCTCTGCTCACCTTGATGCCAGACACTTCATTTTCTCCCTGTGTGCCATTGATGCCTTTCAAGCTGTTTCACTAGTGCTGGAGCTCAGGAGTGTGTCTGAGTAGGTAAGTCTTTTTGTGGATTCTCTAAGAGAAACTGCTTGGGGCTCCAGCAATGTCTTCCACCAACTCAATCCCTGCTGGCTTTGCACCCAGAAGTTGTGGGGACTTATCTTCCTGGTACTAGAATCCTGGGCTGGGGGCCCTGCTGTGGGGCTGGGACTCCTCACTTCCAAGATATCCTTCCAGAATTTTTATCCACCACACATGGGTGAAGGACCAGCTTTTTCTGCGTCTCCACCTCTCCTACCAGTCTGGAAGGATGTGGTTTCTTTAATTCTGTAGTTGTCAGACTTCTATTCATCTCAGTTTCTGACAATTGTGAGTGATGGTTGTTCTATATTTTAGCTGTAATTTTGATGTGGTTGTGCAAAGAGGCAAGCCATGTCTGCCTACATCGCCATCTTAAAGATGAAATTTAAATAGCTGTCAGGATAAGTATCATTAGCTGAACTCAACTGTGGAAGATAATTGCCTTAAGACAGAGTTCTCCTCAGGGGGTTATTGTATTCTCAGTTTTGAAGAATTTTATTTTTCTTTTCATGAAGTTTTATTAGTGATGTGCTGTCTGCTTTAATTTATTCTCCTGAAGTCCTCCTCCTTTCTCCCTACCAAATCTTTACATTTAGGAGACTCTGGAAATGAAACTTTTCTACTATTTGGGTCTAAAAGCTAATCAAGAAATATTTTCTTCTTGATCCCCTTCATATCTAGGTTACAATACAAAATGCTTAAAGGGGCCAGGCAGGAGGACAGAAATAAGGGGCATGGAGAGGTCTCCAGCCGGAGGGGGGCTGTGGCTGCCATACAGGGGGACCAGAGCCAGCAGGCTCCACCAGGAGGCTGTTCCTGCTCACTTCAGCCCGTCTTTGCCCCGTGAGAATGCAGACCCAGGTGGCTACAAATTCCAGTTTTTCCAGAGGCTCACAAAAATTCCTGATTTCTGCGTAAAATTTGCTGATATTCAAAATAATCTTCAGGCCACACGCAACCTGTCTGCAAGCTGAAAGTGCCCCATAGACTGCCAGCTTCTTTGTTTTTAGGTGGAGGGATTACTCATTAAATCTAAAGCTGTGAATTTTTGTTTTTTATTCATGTCTTAAGTCTATACAGCTGAATCCGTGCAGTAGAACTGTATTGTTGGAAAACTGCATCAAGAAACCATAGATCCTGTTTGTCCAGCCAGCCTGCAATAGTCTTCAGGGTTAGGGAAGTGGTAATGTTTCTTCAGTGGACTCTACTGTAGATTTTTTTATGAAATATTTGTGAGGAGATTGGTTGGTTTCATTTCAAAATAATTCATTCTGTGACTTGACTTTTATTAGCAAATAAAAAGAAACGTTGATGAGAAGCACGCCCAGCTTTACCAGACTCTGAATGAAGGCAAGCAGCTGGTGGCGTCCGTGAGCTGTCCTGAATTAGAAGGCCAGATTGCAAAACTAGAGGAGCAGTGGTTGTCCCTAAACAAAAAAATCGACCATGAACTACACAGACTACAAACGCTTCTCAAACACCTGCTCAGGTATGTTCCCTTAGAGATTGACTGGTGTCAAATTTTGCTGTGGAAAAAGACCTCAGAGGGATTCTTCCATCCACTGGACTTTACATGTGGTCCCTATTGTACAGTTTCACTTTGACGGTGAGGCAGTGGGGTCCCTCTTCTGGGCTGCAGTGGGTCTGGAGTTGCTGATACTGGTTTGTTAGAATATATAATCAATTCTATGGAAGCTAGGAATTGTAAAATTATACACATTACCTTTATACTATGCTGGTGCTCTTACCTGTCCCAAAAGTTTTGAAATTTATAAGAAATTTAAAAATTTTAGCTAAGAGTAGTTTTGGGTTTTACCTTTTCATTGAATTTGTTGGGGTGACACTGGTGAACAAAATTATACAGGTTGCAGGTGTACAATTCCACAGTGCATCATCTGCACACTGTACTGTGTGTTCACCACCCCAAGTCAAGTCTCCTTCCATCACCATTTATCCCCCTATACCCTCCTCCACCTCCCTCCACCTGCCCTAACAGAATCATTTGAGAAAATCTTTGTAGTTCTTCAGAGACTTTGTTTGCTTAGTTGGTGTAACTTGAACCCCTTGAGGAAAGTAAAGAACATAACGTTTAAACCTCATTCTCATTCCTGCCTCTTATGGGGCTGTCTTAACCTAAAGAAGTTTAAAAGTTACAAGAAGGGTAGTGCTTTGCCTGGGTATTTTAATCATATCAGCTAAATATGTTGGCATCTGGCCAACTGCATGTTTCTGTTACATTAACTTGTACAAATGCTGGTTATATTTTTGCTATACACAAATCTATGGAGGATATTTGATGAAGAAAATAATCCCTGTCCTCACCTATTGGTCTACTTTGGTGTAGCTGTAGTCAGAAATTTAAAAAAGAATGTTTAGCCTTTAAAATGCTTCTTCTTGATTAGTCACAATGGAGAGAGTAATAAAAATGCCAGGAGCATCAGATTTGGGGCATAGGATAAACCAGGGTATAATCCTCATAGTCATCATCATTTTATGAATAGGAAGGCTGATGATCACAGGAAAACAAAGTAAAATAAGAAGAAAATATGCTGGTGATGCACGTTTCTAATTTCCTTTCTCTCACTTTGCTCTTATTAGTTATAACAGAGATTCGGACCAGTTAACCAAGTGGTTGGAAGCTTCTCAGCAAACTCTGAACTACTGGAAGGAGCAGTCCCTCAATGTGTCTCAGGACTTGGATACAATCAGAAGCAACATAGACAGTTTCTTCGTAAGTTGTATTAGAATATGCGCAGATAATTATCAGCCAGAAATAAATATCAGGGGAAAATATTCAGGGTTGATATGACAGTTTCCATGACCATTCGTGGATAAGGAATAAAACTTGGGCTGATAGCAGCTGCATTCTCTAAACTTGAAACTGCTTTTATTACACTGTGTTTGCATTTATAATAATGAGGAAGTATATTTTCATTGACCCTATGAAGTATATGCAAGTTTAAAACTTGCTCTGACACAGGACGTGTTTTACAAATGTAGAAAATAACTGCTGCCCCCACAAAAACCAGGATTATTGTGTCATAAATGTTAAAGTTTATAAATACATGGTTTTAAACTACAGAAAACTGGTGTTTCTTCTAAAATGTTATTTCTTCTAAAATGTTTCTTTCAAATATTGTTTCTAAAATGTTATTGTTTTGAGATTTTTCTTTTAAGTATTACTTTTGCAATATAAATTTCACTTCAGAAACATTTGGCCTTTTCTATGTCCATTTTTCTTATTTTGTAGCTCCAGTTGCTCATTTTGCTATTAAAATGTAGATATTTTTAAATATACTTTAAAAAAACTAAATGTACGGGAAAGAGTTCAAATATTTTAGTTAAAATTTTGTTGCATTTAGTTCATTTAATACGAACTTTGTGTTGTGTTCTATACTTTCCTTTTTAAAGTTGAAACGATGATTTGTCTGTTTTTGAAAATGTTAATCATTAGATTATAAGCCACTCAAGGGGCAGGCATTCTGTCTTTTTTGTTCCCCTACGTGTATCTAACGCATGGAGCGGTGTCTGACCCTTAGCAGGAGAAGTGCGCGCGCGTGCACACAAGTGCGTGCACACAAGCACGTGCCACGTGCATTCTTGCTATTTGAACTGAATTCACTTACATTGTTTTGGACTTGAGCCAGTTATTCTGACTCTTAGCTACTCTGTTCTATGTTTAAATTTTTTAAGTTTCCAAGTTTTAAAACTGTCTCCTTCAGGAGTTTTCAAAGGAACTTGATGAAAAGTCGTCCTTGAAGACTGCAGTGATAAGCACCGGGAACCAACTCCTTCACCTGAAAGAGGCTGACACGGCCACACTGAGAGCTTCTTTGGCACAGTTTGAACAAAAATGGACAGTGGTCATAACCCAACTTCCAGATATTCAAGAAAAACTTCACCAGGTAAGTAAAGACCCAGCATTTAAATTAGCATTCACTTGTTAGCTCACAAATATTTTAAAATTATTTCTTTGACTCAATAATTTTCATTGACACTATCTATTTTTCTCTAGTACCACTGAATATAGGTCTTAATTACTGGACTCTTCTCCAATGGGATCTTTCCTGAGAGAGAAATCAGACTTAATTACTGTATTTCCCAGTTATGTGCACCACTGTGTTAGTTTATGTGAAGGTCATTGTCATTGTTTTGGGGTCATTCATTCTAAGCTTGAATTCTGGGTTTGTTTTTGTGAGCAACGTGCATAATCATGTAGCAAGACCTTTTATCAAACCAGATTATCATCTTTAGTGATGTCCTGATTCGTTTTGTTAACTGCAGGTAATTAAATGGAAATCATTTTGTCCTTGCAGCTTCAGATGGAGAAATTGCCATCTCGTAAAGCAATCACAGAGATGATTAGCTGGATGAACGATGTGGAACATCAAACTGCAGGTGAAGACTCTGAGCCTTCGCTGAGTTCCGCATCTCAAGTTAAAAATCTTCTTCAGAAGTACAAGGTAATTATACAAAAGAGCCTGAGGCCTTTTCATTAAATAACAAGGCAAGACAATTGAAGGAGAAATGCTAAACACAGAGACATGTAAAATATAACTTAGAAAAACTGATTCTAGGTGTGGGGGATGGGCTGGTGGGTGATTCTCGAGAGAGTAGCATGCTTGCTCTTACTCAGCTTAAACCCCTGCAGTAGCTCTCATCAGCACAGGACACTGTCTGAGCTTTTAACTAGCTCTGGCCCTCTGTCACCTTTCCAGCCTCATCTTTTCATTGCCCCATGCAAAACCCTGGCCGCTGCCTGAACCAAATGATCTGTGCTCCCTTGATTGCTTCTGGTACTCTCCCTCCTCATGCTTTTGTAAATGCCGCACCTTCACCAGGAATCCCCATTCCCTGCATTTAGCTGTAGAAGTCCTCTTGGTCGTCCTTCAAGAATTGGCTCAAGCATCTTCTCGTTTGGAAATCTAACCCTGACTCTCCCAGCCAGATTAGTTCACTTTCTGGGATTAGGGGTCTCCACAGTGCTATCAATAGTTCCTACCACATGGTATAATTATTTGCTTGGTTGCCTGTCTTCCCACCTTGACTTAGCTTTTGAGAGCAGAGGCTATCCTCCACCTCCCGGAAGTAACACACAGAGCCCCATACCTGGCAGCCAATAGGTGTTAAGTAAATGTCCTTTGAATAAGAGAATACGTAAGGACAAGTTGATATACTTGATATCCTACAAATAGATGTGAACATGGCTTTTTCTGTGATACTTGATTTCAAGTAGATTTAAGTAATATTGAACAAGCCACGCACAAACATTTATTGTGTGCCAGGCATTGTATTTGCCCGTAGGCACACTGATGAATGAAGACCCTGGCCATCGCTTTCAGAGACCTCGGAGGCTGATGGATTGAGCCTCTGGTAGGCAGAAGATGAATGGCTTAATTACAAACCATGATGTTAGCAAGGATTTTATTTTTATGTTCTACCACATGCTAACTTCAGTGACTAGTGGAATTTTAGGGTCTCACAGGCTCTAGTAAGCTGCCAAGTGCCACATGGTTTTTCCCTTTGGATGTCTCCAAAGGAGGTGCTAGAACTTGCCAGAATAAAACCAACAAGTTGCAGGCTTGACGGGAACGTGGTTGGCCCGGGATGGGTTTGGGATTGCTATATCACTTAAAGTCATCCAGACTTGGTGGCCTAGTCTGTAGACGGAGAACAAAGAAGCTGCCTAAATCAGTAAAATTCCTTCAATGTGTCCTGGGAGTGTTCACTTCAGCTGCTCATCCTGTCGTTTCCACAGGCCTGCAGGACGGCTCCGAATTCCAGTGTAACTCTCAGGTTGCCTCTCACAGGAACCCTTGGTCAATCCTGGGTCCTGCTTTTGGTTCAGATGATGTAGCCACCACTCTTGGTGCTGCCTATGACTTTTCAGTCTGTTTCAAAGCAGTGAGTCAGTCTGTTCCCAGGAATGTGGAATTTCCAGAACAACTCTCCATTCAAGTAAAGCAGGAGGCTGGGGGTGTTGGAGGTGGTAGATGGTAACTCCTGATAGGTGCACCAATGGGGAACTCCAGTTCATCTAACCTGTTAATACTTCATTTTAGGCTTTGGTTGTTTACTTTTGTTTATTTTGTTTTAGGAGTTAAGAATGGAAATGGACTATAAACAGTGGACGGTTGACTTTGTTAACCAGTCATTACTTCAGTTGAGCACCTGTGATGTAGAAAGTAAGCGCTATGAAAGAACAGAGTTCGCAGAGCACCTGGGCGAGATGAACCGCCAGTGGCACCGGGTCCACGGGCTGCTAAACAGAAAGGTGTGCTCCTGTGTCACAATCTGATGTCTGTGGGTTTGGCCTTTGCAAAATACCCCTTTCTGAAAATTTTTAAAAGTCATTCAGATGCTTAATTTATAGTGAAGCCTAGTAATCCTCTCAGTTATAGCCCTTACTAACCCTGTGTTTTAGCATTCTCCATAAGAGAACATGAAAACCATTCTTATGTTTCTTTTGAGCTTTCTTAGTGGGAAATTGAGTTGGGCACATGAAGAGGAGAAATTTTATTTAAGAAGCTGTTGAGTATTATGTGAGGCTACTAAATAGAGGTTTTGACATTTTCTGTTTAAGTAGATGTTAAGAAGTGGCAAAGTGTTTCAGCTTGGAAAAGATTAAAAGAAGGAAGAAAAATATATGTGGCCTTTTGGTAGATTTTTATTCCATGGCTCTGAAAAGATTAAGAGAACTTATTCCTGGAAAAATATTTAATCTTTGTATATGTTGAGAAGGACAGTCTGCTGATTACTGTGTAGAGAATGCATGCAAACGGATTGATACAATTAAGATTCCAGTGTGTGAACAAAGAACATGAACAAACAATTCACAAAAGAGAAAACTATAATTAGCAAATAAACATGGAAATATTACAACTTCAATGATCAGATGTTCAAAATATACATTAATATAGTATTACACGCTTATTAAATTAGAGAAATTCAATAGGATAAAGGTAAAAGCCCAAAGCTGTCACATTCATACATTGCAGATTTAAGCCATTCTAATGGCTTAAATACCCTTTTGGAAAACATTCAGAGAATTTCAAGAGCCATAATAATCATCTTATTTATCTTATCTCCTGGCCCAGCAGTCCACCTCTTACACATTTGTCTTAAGAAAATAGTTCTTCAAAAAGGAAAAGATATGCACACAAAGTATTAAATTCACAATTATTTGTACAGTTGGAAGGAGAATGCCTTCGTTTCCCAACCACAGAGGAATAATTAGTCAAATTACACTCATTCTACTTGATGAAATATCAAGCAGCCTTTTAAATTAATAAAGGCATATCATGACAAATGCCTGTGAAATATTGGAAAACAAACACAAACATATATGTACGCATGCGTAAATATATAACATTGTATATGTGTGTATAATATACAATATTGCATGTTAGCAACATGATTTTATTTTGTTGAGATATCATGGAACTTTGAAACAGCCAGTTTTCTTAGCAGGTTAGAGTTCATTTCAAATGTTAGATTTTTTTTAAATGGGATTTTTAATTCTGTTTCCTGATTTGTGATTTATTTTTATTCTAAAAGCTATTGGGAAATCTTATACAAACTAGAGATCTGAAAAGAAAAAATATCCTACTTAAAACATCATATCGTGACATTTACATTTGAAAGCATGTAGTTTAAAATAAGAAACTGTCTTATTCATAACTTGTAGATACAACATTTAGAACAACTTTTGGAAAGTATCACTGAGAATGAAAACAAAATACAGATTTTGAACAACTGGATGGAGGCACAAGAGGAGAGACTGAAAATTTTACAAAAACCCGAAAGTGTGATCTCGGTGCAGAAGGTACTTCTGGATTGTCAGGTGAGCCGCCGCTACCGCACCACCCTGCCCAGGGGCCGGGCCCTTTGTCCACGACGCGGGTGCTCTGTGGCAGCTTCTTAGGGCTCGCCTCCAAACCCTCACGTACTTACTGTTTTATGTCAGGTGGATAATTATCCAAGAGTTTTCTTAACAGTAAACAGAACAAAGTGTTTCACAGTTACTGTGTGCTTAAGAGGTTTGACTATTATTATTCCTGAGGAAAAGATATTCAAAGGGGATTTTGATGTAGATGTTTTTTAATTGTTACATCTTTTTAAAGTGTACCAGATATTCACAGAACTTCTCCCAGGTTTCACTGATTTTGAGTATTTCGTTCTGTTTCTTCAGAAGAAGATGACTTCCCTTTGCCTCATGTGTTATGTGCTCTGAAAGGACCGCTTGTCCTTCCGAACTGCTGTCTAGATCACATTTGGGCTTGAGGACATTGGTCGTGCCCCTTTGTGTTCAGTTGTTGTTTACCAGGTTGCTTGGCCTTTGTTGCTCCCTCACCTGAGTGTAGATTGATCCTTATGCTGCCCTGCAGCTGCAGACGGCACAGGGCCTGCCGCTCCTGCATCTACGACATTCTGTACAAGCGTGGCACTGCTGGTCGGGCCCCAGTTCCCCTCTGAAGGTTGCAGAAGAATACCAGACGTGATGTGTGAGCAGCGACACTCCCATAAGAGAGCCTTTCCCATGGCCGTGTTTGTAACTACCCACTAGCCCGTTCCACGTGGGAGTTTTTGCAGCCACCTCAGACTCAACTCACCTCCTGACTGTCAGCCTAGCAGCTCAGTGCTTTCCAGCCCCAACAGGCTGCCCTGGTTTGCTTGAGTTCCAAGCTCTGCATGACATGGGGTATTGTCACCATTTTCCACACGAGAAAATGCTGACTTGGGGGTTTGATGACTTAAATGCCTAGTTGAACAGCCAGGGCAGGGCAGAGCTGGATGGGGGCTGGGTCTGCTGGAGTCTTTCTACCAAGTCATGATGATGAGGACTTGTTACCTAGACTTTTGTAAAATTTAGATCCTTGGAGTAATTGAAATTATTGTAAAAATTCATATTGTAATAATGTAAATTTGTATTATCATAATTCATTGTAAAAACTGCATTGAGAATGTTAGGATTACAGTGTCTTTGGTGTAATGCTATTATATACTCTAATGTCTCTTTTACTTGAAAAGAGCAAACTCCTATCTCAAATACCTTACTGTTTTGTGATACTGTACCTATGAAAACTATTTTCTTTTACCCTTCTAGGATATAGAAAATCAACTTGCAATTAAATCCAAAGCACTGAATGAGTTAAGACAAAGTTGTCTGACTTTGGAGAGTGGGACAATGCCGTTGTTAGAAGATACAGCTTCCAGAATTGAGGGGCTGTTTCAGAAGAGGAGCAGTGTCATCAAGCAGGTACTAGATTCACGTGAATTGTGCTGTTTCTCCTCACACACCCATCTTTTACCTTATTTCTTGTTGTTTAATCATGGACACCTCCCGCATACCAAAACCTGAAAACTTGCTGAGAAAATTATTGAACTGAAGTAGAGAAAAGCATTTCAAATCTCCCCCACTTTTTTTTTTTTGCACTAGATAATTAGAGGCAAAGCCACCAATTCAATTCCAACATCCTTGGCGGTCCAGAAATCCACGGTTATCTTTGTGTTGTCTAATGTCCAAGACAAAAATGTCTTCATCTTCCAAACCAGACAGAGCATCTGGCATTGTTTCCTGGCCAGATCTCCAGGAACAGCTATGAAGAAGCAGCTCAGATTCCCCACAGACAGGGAGATGCGTCAGGGAGGGACAGACCCTGTACTCAGGTGACCTCTGTTAAGTTAGAAGCACCATCAGCATAGGGAGAACTCCAGAGGCGGGGCGAAACATTGCATGAGGTGAGGAGAAAGAATAGAGAAGTGGAAGACATTGGGTCAAAGTCCACCCCGATCCCTCCCAGGAGGAAAGCACTAAAAGAGAAAGGCCAGGCGTCTCTACACACTGCACCCTTAATGTTTCCCCACACATGGATGGAGATAAGTGCAAATACTAACCACTGACAGGTGTGTCCGTGTTTCACAAAGAGGCGTTACTGTGGGTTATTTGTTACCTGCTATAGTCTGCTTTTAACCATGTGTCCCAAGAGGGAATTAGGAATAACCTATATGAATGAAATCCACAGGTGACCCTCAGCCTCGTTCTGTAACCCCCCAGAATTCAGGCAGGAATGGGGGTTGAGCCTAACATACCTTGTGTGTGAGTCATTTGTTAAACATGCCTTTTGTAAGACACTGGGCTCATTGACCAGGGTTCAGAGATAAACAAGCAAATCAGTGGATTCTGCCCTTGAGATCAAAAGCTATTGGAGGAAACACTTGAACAGATAATTAAACACAATAAATTACAATATAATAAAATATAGAGGGGGAAAGATTAAATGAGATAATGCATATAAAAAAAACATGCAGATAGTACTAGCATAAGGATAAAAATACAGATAAATGGAATAGAATCGAGAGCCCAGAAATAAACCCTCATGTTTATGTTCAATTGATTTTGATAAGGATGCAAGACAGTTTCAGGGGGGGAAATATTCTTTTCAAAAAACGGAACTAGGAAAACTGTTTAACTACATAGAAAAGAATGAGGTGAAATTCCTACATTCATATCATGTGCAAAAATTAACTCAAAATGGATCAAAGATATAAATGTAAAAGCTACACTATAAAACCTAGAAGAGCTCTGGCCTGGCCCATGTGGCTCAGTTGGTTGCAGTGTCATCCCATAAAACAAAAGGTCATGGGTTCAATTCCCAGTCCAGTCACATGCCTGGGCTATGGGCTCAGTTTTTACTTGGGTTGCATACAAGAGGCAGCTGATCAATATGTCTTTCTCACATCGATGTTTCTCTCCCTCTCTCTTTCTCTAAGATCAATGAGCATGTCCTTGGGTGAGGGGGAAAAACAGAAAAGCAAAGAAAACTTAGAGGAAAACATAGGTGTAAATCTTCATGACTTTGGATGAGGAATGGTTTCCTAGATAGGATATCAAAAGCACAGACAACAACAACAGCAAAAAAAAAAACCCAGATTAATTGGACTTCTTTGAAATTAAATACTCATGTTTCAAAAGATGCCATCAAAAATGTAAAAAGACAAACCACAGAATGAGAAAAATATTCGCAAGTTAAATATCTGATAAAAGACTTGTAATAATTCCTTATATATCCTAGGTACTGCTCAATAATGAACAGTTACCCAAATGAAAAAAGATGAGCAAATGATCTAAGTAGACATTTCTCTAAAGAAGATATAGAAATGGCCAATAAGCACATGAAAAGATACTCAATATCATTGACCATCAAGGATCCAAATGAAAACCACAATGAAATGTCACTTCATACCTACTACAATAGCTACAATAAAACCAAGATGATAATGTGTGTCAAGATGATGATAGTGTTAGTAAGGGTCTGGAGAAATTGACACCATCATGGGCTGATGGTGAATATGAAATTGTGCAGCTGCTGTGGAAAACAGTGTGGCCATTCCTCAAATGGTTATGCATAGTTACCATACGACTGAGCATTTCCACCTCTGGCATCTACCCAAACAGAAATAAAAATACATAACTGCACCAGAACGCAGACACAAATGTTCATAGCAGCATGATTCATAATAACCAAAATGTCTGTCAACTGAGAAAAGGATGTAAAATGTGGTATATTCATGTAATGGATTATTATTCAGACATAAAAAAAAAGAATGAAGTACTGATATATGATACAGCAGTGATGGCCTTGAAAACATGATGCTAAGTGACAGAGCCAGTCACAGAAGACTAATGGTGTATGATTCCATCTACATGAACTCTCCAGAAGAGGGAGGTCACAGAGACAGAGCCTAGATCACTGTTGGAGGGAGGGTAGGGATGAGGAATAAGGGGAGAGGGGGAAGAAAACATTCTAGAACCAATTATGGAGATTGGTGTGTGAACTATACCTCAGTAAAGCTATTATTTTAAAGAAATACAGAGGACATAAGACCTAGATCATCCCTCTGTAAGCTGTCCAGAGTCAGTAGAGCCCAGTGTTTAAGAGCAAGGACTTTGCATTCTCCACCTAAATAAGGATCTTGGCAGGACCTGCATGTGTGTCCTGGTGACCAGGGCAGGTACTTGAACTCTCTAAGCCTCAATTTTCCAGTCTGTGAAATGGGTGTGATGATACCTACTGTTTATTGCTACCTTTGTAGTGATGTCTGTTCAGCACTCAGTGAATGCTGCCCTACTGGCTGATACCACTTTTAACACTTTGAAAATGTTCCTTCTTGTTTCTAGGGTAATGAATTTTGCTTCATGGTTTTCTTATCCTCTCCCTCAACCCACATGTGCCATTTCTTCTCTGTGAAGCTACAATATTCTAGGGTTAAGAGCACCAGAATTCCACCAACATTTTATGTGGAAGCCATGTGCACTCGCAGACTCGGATTCCTCTCCCAGCGTTCTTTCCCTGGGCTGGCCCTCCCTGGGCTGAACTCTGGCCTCGGGGCTCTTCTCCATTCACCTGCTCTAAAGATTAGCTGTCTCTGACAGCTTTTGTTCACTGATCTAACTTTTCCACCTTCAGTTAATCACCGAAACTCCTCCAATACCTTCAAATTGAAATGCCTAAATGATACACGGGGTCCTCGGAAAGAAAAAATAATGATGAGAGAGCCTCTTCTCAATGATTTTCTAAATCTGCTTCCACTTTTCGTATAGGTCAGTGAGCTCAGGACCTCCATGCAGTCTGTTTTACAGGAGTGGAAGGATTATGATAAACTCTATGATGACGTGAATATGATGGCGATTCGATTCGGGTACTGCATGGAGCACAGCAAGCCTATGGTTTTGTCGCTGGAGGCGCTGAGATGCCAGGTGCAGAACCTTCAGGTAAATGGAAGCGGGCACAGTAACGGGTACAGGTGCGATTGTGCTCTCGACAGAGACACACAAAACAGTATTTCAAACAGCAGCCTCCGAAGCGTAACTTGAAATTCTAAAATGAATCACATGGGCCAAGTGAGTGAAGCTTTGTAAAAGTTTACATTGATTTTTTTTTTATGTTGAACATCTATATTGTTTCATGATTTAAAGACTTTAGATTTTGGTGGGTTTTTCTTTGTATACCTTTTTAAGTTTTTGCCTCAAGTGAAAGGATGTTGCCTCAGGTGTTTTCTTCTTCACATTTCTAATAATTTATCCCAGTCCTATCAAGGTTTGATTGTTGTTATCGTGATATACAGCAAGTGTTGAAAAGCAGCTGCCTCCTGGCCATTCTGAAACTGACATTCCTGCTTTCTGTTCTCAGTCTCTTCAAGACGAGGCTGAGAGCAGTGAAGGAAGTTGGCAGAAACTCCAGGAAGTTACTGGAAAACTCGAAGTTTACTGCCCCTCAGTTGCTGAAATAATTGAAGAGAAGTGCCAACGTACTCACACAAGGTATGCACTAAGATGCCATTTGAGTAATAGATCAGGTATCTTCACGACGAGGTAAATGAAATGACATGGGCGTTCTTACTCTTCTTAATCATCAGAGGTCACTGATTTCACACTATTCTGGCCTCTACTGTCTTAAAGGATCTAATTCATGTAAAATTGGATGTCATGAAGGCTTATTAGCTACCCTGTTCAAGCATTTGGTATAATCAATCTAGAAATAGCATAATTACAGCCCCAGAGTAGCCATTTTCAGAAAGCTACTATATTCGGACTAAATGCCCAGTGTAATCCTCAGGGACACCAAAGTCCCAGGCAGAAACAGAGTAAGGGGTGGGCAGATGGGCAGTCTGTTCCACTGGAAACATCATAAGATGGAAGAAAGGGGCTGTTGCAATACCTTGGAGGAAGTAGTTTGTGGGCTTGGAAGGGATTTTTGATGAATGTGTGTATGAAATCTCCATGGGGAGTGAAGCCCTAGTTAATTGCAGAGCTTTTATCATATTGAATGGGGTGTAAAAGCTGGCCTACAGCTGCCTTAGTGATGGGGGAGGAAGGCGAGGTACTGCAATCTGCACGTGGAATGAAAACTGTTGCCTTTATTTGCACTTTATATTAGGAATGCGTGTGGCTTTTCTAATTGGAGACTAAATTGGACATAAACACAATTTAAGTTGGCCTGTTTAAAGACCCCTCTATGAAATAGGAGCCAGGTGGAGAGGTTTCTTCAGGCATACAGTTCAGTACTTTCTCCATGTTTGTCTGAGAGGCAGCCGTACTGCAGTAGGTATTTTTGTTGAGGACTTTAAAGTCAGTTAAATATTCAGATTTGAACTTCTGTATTGATGGTGCGATCAATTTTCAAGAAAGGCAGTAACAGTGTTGTCTAAACTATCCAACTGCTATTAATGTACTGGCAGAGTGCATTGACCTTTTGCTGGAGGAAAAGTTTGGGACCAGGGACCTGTTCATGTGCCCTGACAGGTGGACCCAGGTAAACCAAGACATTGCAGACCAGTTGCAAAAGGCCCAGAGTCTGCTCCAGCTCTGGAAGGCCGCCACCAGTGCTCACACCGAGGCTGTAACAAGGCTGAAACAGCAGGAGGCCAAGTACCACCAGCTTGCAAACATCAACATGTCTGGAAACAACCTGGCAGAGATCTTGACCCCAGCCCTACAGGACATAAAGGTGGGTGCACAGCCCATTTGGGAAAACAAGGACTGAGACCTAGGGACTAGACAGAGCACAAGGACAGAGAAGTGGGTCAGGACAGGTGCAAAGCAGGCTGTGTAGGACACAGGCAAGACTGGGGTGTGTGGAGGCTCAGAGGCCTGGTCCAGGCAGCAGGTAGCTAGGTCAGGGGCACCTGACACCTGACCTTGCTGCAAGTCTCCCCTTTCACTCTAGCATGTAAATCTCTAAACCAAAAGCCTCATACAAAGTCTCAAATAAAAGCAAAACTGTCTCACCCTGGCTGGTGTGGCTCAGTGGGCTGAGTGCCAGCCTGTGAACTGAAAGGTTACTGGTTCTATTCCCAGGCAGGGCACATACCTGGGTTGTGGGCTAGGTCCCTGGTTGGTGGTGTGCAAGAGGCAACCAATTAATGGCAACTGATCAATGTTTTTCTCACATCAATGTTTCTTTTCCTTTGTTTTCTTTCTCCCTTCCCCTCTCTCTAAAAAAATAAATCTTTAAATTAAAAAAAAGCAGAAGTATCTCAACTGAGTGTAGTTATCTATAAATAATAGATATGGAATCTCTTGCTTCAGAAAGACCATGAAAAAAAGATAACCCTGGACTCACCTTCATGTTAATATGGCTTTTCTGCGGGTATAGTGATATTTAGACTATATTTAACAGCTATATGAGGGGGGACCCAAGAAAAACTGGAATTATCTTCTGGCAGGTGTGCCCCTTGTAATACTGGCTTCCCCCACTAGTTGGGTGTTCTGGGAACCTACCTGTATCACTGTACCAGCTGGTGTTGCTGTGAGAGGCTGCATTTGACTTCAGTGAATTTTTGTGAAGACTCTTTCAGTGCATTTGCCTATTTCATGTAGGGTGATTTACAGGTGCACCTGCCCAAACCACGCTGAGTGTTCAGAAGTTTTGACCAAAAATGGCGTGACCCGTGCCCCACCCTCCCTATTCATCTAACCTCACCCAAAGTTTTTTCATCTCCCTGATGCAAAAAGTTCTCAAAGGGGGATGTCTTGCCCTGTGAAAGAGAAGAAACAAAAAATAGCACAAGCACTAAAAGGCATCAAAATCAACAAACTCAGAAACTGTCTTGAGCAGTAGAAAAAAGTGTCGCTAGGTGTATTGCATCAAATGGAGAGTACTTGGAAGGTGACTGAATTTTAAACATGTAAGAATACATACATAATTTTTTATTAAAAAATTCCGGGGTTTTAGGGGGTGCCTCCCCTCATATAATTTCCTCCGTGATTTTATCCTATTATGTTAATGAAGATCCAGATAGTGACTACTTTCAAGTTTTAAACTGGGTAACCAGCTGCCTTTTATATCTTCTGATACTATAGGGCAAATTAAGAAATATTAACCAATTTAATGAGAAAGACAAGAATCCAACAGACATGATCTATATTTCCAGTCTATTATTAAAAAAAAAAAAAAAGACAAAATCACACACGCAGCATTTCCAGAGTCACCTTAAAGCCAACTTGGTTAATGAGATTCTACAGTCTCTGCAAATAAATCCATTTATGTCACAAAGTCTCAGAAAGAGCATGAGGCTGCATTGATCCTTAAATGGCAATAAAGCAGATTTCTAAAGTGTTCAAAGATTAAAAATGTAAAGCACAGGCACAACCAGGTGATATCCAGTTCCTAAAGCTCAGAAGCCCCAGCTCCATCAGTCAGTGGTCAGTTTAGTCTCTGATCTGGCAGATTGCAGAACATCACCAGTGATGTGCATCTGTAAAGAAAGCTTAGCTTTCTCAGCTCTTTGAGATAAACAATAACAAAAAGCCATGCCCACAATTTCAGGGCAGAAATTCTGCTAGATGTTGATGGAGTTGCAGGGGGTGGGGATTCTTGTTGTGAAAGGAGGAGGCAGTGTTTCGTGATCACTGTTTCTTCTCCAGGAGCTTCAGCACGATGTGCAGAAGACAAAAGAAGCCTTTCTCCAAAATTCCACTCTCCTGGACCGACTCCCACAGCCCGCCGAGTCTGACACCCACGTGCTTCTCTCTGGCCACCAGCACTCCCTCCAGAGGGCTTCCTACTTGGAAAAGATGCTGTGTGTGAAAGCAGATGAATTTGAGGTTCGTCTTATTTTGTCCTTCCAGCTGTATCTTGGGCATTTGCCCATTATCCTCAGTTTCTTCTATCCTATGGAGGAAGAGTAACCAGTACTTTGTGGACTGCTCCTTATGGCAACTGCAGAATAAAGCTGCCCTGGAAATAGCTGCCATTTTACATGATTCTTCAAGTGTGTGGTTTTTTTCCCTCACACAGGCAATGGGCAGATCTTGAGCAACCATATCTACATTATTGAACATGTTAGTTTAAGGAGTCAGATATTTCATACACTGTTCAATCTCAACAGTTATTTGGGTCTCCCACTGGGGTGACTGAGCTTGAGTCATAGGCCATTTGTTGTATTCCACATTCACTTTCTGAAAAGCCCTTTGTGTGTGCACTGTCAAAAAAGCTGTATAGGCCTTTGTACTCCAATATGACACCTCAACAGCAGCAGAAAAAAATATTTAATAGGACTGAGGGAGCAGAGTTCAAACTGACCCTTCTCTGCAAGGCCGCCCCCAGGCAGGTGAGCCATTCGTCCCTGAAGGCTCCATGCTCTGCCAAAGGCTTGGAGTGAAAGTCAGGAACCTTCTGAATACTCAGAATAGTAATGCACTGCCAAGGGTGTTGGGAACAACTTGAACTTTCATCGGCTCCCAAGACTGTGGCTTAATTCTGTTCTGTATGCACACAAACGTTGTTTCTAATGAAAATTTCTCTTGTTCCAGTTTGTTCTATCACAGTTTAAGGATTTTGGGGACCAGCTGGAGTCTTTGAAAGGTCTTATTATGCATGAAGAAGAGAATTTGGATAACCTCTGCCAACAGGAAAAAGAAGAAAATCCTGATTCATTCCTGGTATTGCCAATATTTATCATTTCTAAGTGTTCATCGTAGGATAAAAAATAAGCTAATTGGTGTCACATTAGAGAATCTGTTTGTATCATAACTCTTAAGCATAGTAATTTATATGTCATTCATTCTTGTCTTATTTTCCCTAAGCTCTACAGAAGTGTGACAGTATAGGGCTCTACTTTAGTAATATGCCGTAGTAATTTTAGTGGATTTTTAATTTTTGATGTCTTTACTAATTAGTTTCAGTCAATTGAGAACAATCTAGAAAATGGCTGTGGTGATTAATTAAATTTTCCTGGTTGTAGATCAAAAGTAAAATTCGCTATTAAATTAATTGTATATTTTTTCATTTCCTAGCTAAGTTAGTTTAGTGCAGTTACCATAAATGAATGGGAGATTTAAAGAATAGTGGACCCTGCATGCTCCTAAGTACCAATCCTCATAACCAAGATCAGGAGTCAGGAGCCTACGGCACATGCTCATCCCTTCCTTTTACGTATTGTCCCCTGGAGTTTTCATGCTGTAGGGGCAGAAGCAAGTAGTTGCAACAGAGATCATATGTCTCATAAAGGGCTAAATTACTTCTGATCTAGTTATTTACAGAGAAAGTTTGCGGACCCTGACCTAGATTAATCTGCGGTGACACCGAGGATGTTGTAAAGGATGTTTGCTTAACATCTTGTTGACCTAGAGGCTGTCCCTGGAATATCATTTTAAAAATAAAATTTTGATAAGTTTGCGTTCTTCTGTGGTTTTAGATTCTACCAAAATACAGATGTTTAAGTACCATTCTTTACTTCGGTTGTCGTAAGGATTAAATTTTCATTTGATCTCTAGGTCAACTGCATGATCCGTTGAAGGTCAAGTTGTTGGCAAACCAAATGGGATTTGAAGGTCTAGAATGGGTCCTTCAAAAACAAAACAAAACTCATTTTTGTCTTCCTGAAAGACAAAATCTGAGATGGCTTTCTGTTTCCTGGGCTATTTAGGTCCTGTATGCAGCTTGTTGTAGAAAAGCCACAGGACTGAGAGACCTGGGTTCAGGTCTGGTTCTAACTAGCAGTTTGGCTGTGGGCAAGTCACTGATGGACGTAGGCCCCAGTTTTCCTCCTATCTGACATCAGGGTGATCTACAGGGTCTCTGCCCCTGTTTTATCATGTAGAAATGTTATTGTCCAAAATTCTGGAATTTGGTGTAGTTTGTGTTGTTGTTTTTTTTTTTTTTTTTTTTTTTTTTTTTTTTTTTTTTTTTTTTTTGATAGAATTATGTGCTAGCACTGATGGCCCACTCACCTGATGTTGAACACCTGAATGAAGTAAGCCTCAAGCTCCCGCTTAGTGACATGGCTGTAAAGACATTGCAGAACGTGACGCGGCAGTGGAATCGGGCCACGGCTACCGCGCTGGACCGCTTCAGGTCAGCACAGCCCATCTCTCCCTTCTGCCCAAGTAGGTGAAATTCACAGCGGGAGCTCATTGTCATACAACTCTGTGTTATTTGTTTTTAAACCTTTATAGTGAGCTTCAGGGAATTGGATTAAATGAACAGTTTCTTCATTACTGTGAAAAGTGGGTCCAACTCTTGCAGAAGATAGAAGAGACGCTGAAGATGAATATTGCCGACAGCCTTCCTGCCCTCCTGGAGCAGCAGAAAACCTATGAGGTAGGCAGACTGTGCTTTCGGACCCCTCACCCTGGGGCGGGCATCATGGAAGGATGGATTTAAATAAAATGCTAGTTCTGTTGTCAGTTGATCATGTGTCAAATTCTCACACATTGCAAGATATCTTTAGCATGTTGTTTTATTCCTCTATGTCATTAATGACAGAACTAGATTTCTGCAGTAAGTGGAATCTTCTGGCACAACTTTGCTTCCGCAGAATGCAAACATTGTACCACTTTACCAAGAGCATGTTAAAGTAATTCAGCTCATCCTTGCATTTTCACTGAATGATTCTCTAAAATATGGGAGAACCTAAAAAAATATGGAAGAACCTGATATAATTATAATTGCCTCATTAATAATTTCACAGAAATTTCCCCACACTTGTGTTCATATATATTTGGAAATATGCTTGGTTATATGCAGATCCTGCCTTTCAAAGTGGGCGTGGTTAGTTCACTACAACTTTTCAATGTAACTAATTGAATTCTGCATTGTAACATTGTCACCCATGAATATGAAATCCTTTCAGCCAAAGAGCTGAATGACCTCAAATAAACTACTGAACTTCTTTATACCTTTGCTTCTTCCTCTTCAAATGGATTTTATAATGGCACTTAAGTCCAATATTTGAGGAATAAGTGAGACAATGCATGTCTTACATGGTGCCTAGCAAATAGCGAATGCCCAATAAACAGGCATTAATCACAGTTATTGTTGGATCTTTTTCATTCCAAGATTATTTATAGGTGCTGTTGAGCGATGGTTGAGCATTTGTTTGCAGGTAGGCTCAATAGTTTGAAAAATAATCATCTTAGATATTGTCTGTGAGCTTAGATTTTAATCAGAAATATAAGATCCAGATTCATAAAATGAATTCTACAAGCTGATATCTTATATTTTAATTCACATGCAGATGTTAGAAGCTGAAGTTTCTATGAACCAGGCAGTTGCTGATTGCTGTGTCACCCGGTCCTTACAACTCTTGGACACGACAGAAATAGAGAACAGGTAAGCTGTCTGGGGTATGCGTGTGCATGCGTGTGTTTGCATGCGATGGGGGTGATGCAGTCGGGGAAGGCTTCCATCACGTGCATCTGGACCATGTCAGTGCCCAGTGGCTGTGTCAGTTGGTTGACCACCATGGGGTCAGGGTTTTTTGACTGAACTAGGACGGGGTCTTGCTGTGTGGCCATGGAAATCCTAGGGGTACTCTCCACTATGGTGGGTGAGCGGGTTAGCAGACCAGACCCACTCACCAAGTACAGTTAACTAATGTTTTACCCCAAAGTATTCTTCAGTAGAATGTTTTCCTCTGTACCTTCAGCCTCATGCTGTTTTGCTATTTAAGAAATAATTCTGAAAGTGCTGCTGTTCCCAGCAAGTAGCTCCATCACTGTTGTGAAAGAAAGCATTTCTCCCTGTGCCGTGTACATGGGGTTGGGGGTCACTGGGCAGTGCCAGTCAGGCTGAGCAGAGCCCCTCAGCCCATCCTGGTGACAGTAACTGAACCTGCTCGCACAACAGGTACACATGGCAGACAGAGCCCAGAAGTGCCTGGCCTGTTGAACACTTCTCCAAATGTCCTGGTAGGGATGGTTTTTCCTCGCCATCACCACCCATGTACCTCTGCATCTTTCAGCATAACTAAGAAATATAAAGCCCATTTCCTTCTAGCTCTGAAATAATAAATTCAAGCCAGTTTCAGGATGATAACTGGTTTTGATTTGATCAGTTCAGCAAAGCATGTCTTTCCCCATAATAAATAAAAGGCCTTATTTTTCATGTGGCAGGTGTCACTTATCTGGAAAAGAACTAATTGAGAAGTTGCAGAAAGCATGTTTTTTATTGCTGAAATTACATAAAGTATAACCTTCAAGTAATAAATAACATTACCAGGGACCCACCTGTTCACCTTTTTCCCACCGATACCGTGTATAGTTTTCCATTCAGCATTTGGCATAATGGATGTTAAAACAGCTTCCATTTGTTTAAGGGAATGATTGTTGTGCATGTTGACTAAGTACCCACTCATGTGCATATATCTTCTGCTAAAAATTTTTTGCCAACCACATGCTGCCCCTGCTCCAGCTCCAAGTTCCCCATCATGTTTAAGTTGAATGATGCTAAGATTTTAAGAAGTTTGTTTTTCATGCAAATTGCTCATATCAATAGCAAATCTGAGTTTCTGCGATAGTTATTTTTTCTACATGTTCATGTCTGGATTCTCTATCTTTTTTTTCCAAGACCGAAATTTATTTCGAAGTTCACGAAGCTGAAGGCCCAGTGGCAAAGGGCCGTCCAGAGCGTTCGGCAGAGGAAGAGCGCGGTCGATGGGCTGGTAAGGCAGTGGCAGTGTTTCACCGCCTCCGAGGATTTGCTCCGCTTCCTCACCGACACCGGCCACCTGCTGTCTGCAGTCAAGAGCCAGGACTGCTACAGTCTCTACCAAGCCAGAAGCCTGATCCATGAGCTGAAGGTACTGCGTGCACAGTAGCAGTATGAGAACCGCAGGGTGGTCATTATGTGGAAGAGGTTCACTCACTTCAGGTTTTACGTCATCTGTGATGTTGTGGTTCAGGTGTGCTCTCTTCAGTGGGAGACTAGCTGGCGAGGGTCCCTAGCCTTGCAGGGGCAGAAACCCTGTCTCATCCATCCATCCAGAAGTAGTGAAGCTCTCTGTGGCTGTGGGAGTAGGGATGGAGTGGACATGAGTGGGTCAAGGGGGAAGTTTGGAGTGACAGGCTCCTCCCACCTAAGTTTTTAAGTAATATATTAATTAGCTACCAATGTGGTAGTTTATAGTGGGACTCTTGCTTACTTATGAAGGGCAAATTCTATTAGGCAACAAAGTTTTCAATCAGAAAGTTGCTTGACCAGCACAGGACTAGAGTAATTGATTGGCAATTCCCAGGGCAGCTTTCATTGAGCTAGGAACCACTGTCCAGTGGTACAGCTAAATGAAACATCCCCGTTCTGAAATCCTATGCTTTCCTCATTCATTTATTCAGTCCTCAAATGTGGAGCACCTGCCCCGTGCCCGTCACTGTTCTGAGTGCTGGAAGTGTGGCGTGCACAAAGAGAAGCCTCCCACTCTCATGGGGTTACTTAGACAAATTGATGTATAAACAAGAAAATGCTAGGTTGTCTGATTGGTGGGGGCAATCAGACAAATTCAAGAATAAGAAAATTTCAGGTTACAATAAGAGATATATACATAATTAAAACAGAGCCAGTAATGGAAGGGCTGGGTGGCTAGTGTAGATTGGCATGTGATACTTAAACTGGAACCTGAATGATGAGAAAGGAGCCAGCCAGGCAAAGATCTGGGGAAAGAGCCTTTCAGACGGACGGAATGGCTTTCCTAATTCCCCACGGTGGAAACAAGCTTATCAAAGCACAGGAACAGAAAGAGGGCTAGTATGACGCGGGGGTGGCCAGTGAGGCTGCAGCAATAGGAAATGAACTTGAGAAGCAGGCAGGGAGGAGTGTTTGTAGGCAAGGTGTGGAAGCTGGATTATAGTCTCGATGTAACAGGAGGCCGTTGAAGAGTTTCAGTTGGAAGAGGGAGCAGCAGGATTCTGTTTGTATTTTTTAAAGCCCCTTTGGTTGTTCTGAGGAGGATGGATTGTGGAGGAGCCAAAGAAGAAGCAAGCACCCCAGTATATTTCCTGTCTAATGCTGCATAACAGCCACCAGTGATTATTGTCTCTCACAGTTCAGGGGCTTGACGGGGCTCAGCCAGCAGATTCTTGCTTAGAGTCTCAGGCCATGGCAGTCAGACGACGGCTCGGGCTGGACTCAGCTGTAGATGCACTCACTCTCATGTCTACCACTTAAGCTGGAAAGACTCAGACATCTAGGAACTGGAGCAGCTGGGGCTCCTGGGCATCATTCCCTGTGGTCCCTCCACGCGGAAGCTCCTGGTAGCCGGACTTTTTTTTACATGGAAACTCATGGCTACCGAGGCACGTGCCCCAAGAAAGCGAGATCCAGGGAGAAGCTCTACTGCCTCCCTTCGACCTAGCCTTGGAAGTCACATGTGTCACTTGCATCATTTTCTATTAATCACATGCCCACGCAGGGTCAAGAGGAGTGGACAGGCACTGCCAATGATAGCCAGTGACAATTCTGGAAGAACATGTGGGACAGGGAATATTGCTGTGGCCTTTTTGTGAAAAACACAGTCTGCCAAATCCAGTTAGGCTGTTTAAATAGTCTTGGAGAGTTGTTATGATGGATGAGATAAGGGTAAGCCCTGCCCGTTGTGGCTCAGTTGGTTGGAGCGTCGTCCATAGATTGAAAGGTTGCAAGTTCAATTCCCAGTCTGGGCTTACGCAGAAGGCAACAAATGAGTGTTTCTCTCACATCAGTGTTCCTCTCTCTCTCTTTCTCTCTTTTTCATTCACATCTCTTGAATAAAAAAAAAAAGGATTGATTGCAGTGAAGATAAAAAAGGATATATTTGTAGGTAGCATTTACAAGATTTGCTAATAGTTTGGATGTGGCATGTAAATGAAAATATAAATTGAGATGGTGGGGGGGTGGAGCGATTGAGGAACAGATAAAAAGAACTGGTGGACAGGGCCAACAGTGCCATGATTGTGGGGGTTAGGAGGGTGGGTACAGGTGAAAGGGGTATATGGGGGATATGTGGTAATGGAAAAATACAATAAAAATGGATTAAAATTAATGAATTAAAATGGTGACTCTAGATTTCTGTCTTGAGCAAGTCAGGGAAGATGGGAGGAGGAGCAGTTCTTTTGATAAGTTTGAAATGGCTTAAGCAAGTAACTTTTTTTCTTTTCTTTTTAGAATAAAGAAATTCATTTTGAGAGACAGCAAACCACCTACGCACTCACCTTGGAAGCTGGGGAAAAATTACTGAATGCAGTTAACCTGGAAAGTAAAGAGTCCATAGAGACGACACTCGGTCACCTGCGGGACAGCTGGACGGACACCAGGCGCCAAGTCGGGGAGATGATTAAGCACTTCCAGAGCATTGCAGAGGTACACCCACTATTCACTGTCCCACTCACGATACTCAAGTGCAGCACATGCATAGATTCTTTGTTTGCTCTGTGACAATGGGGATGATATTTTGAGTTTCCCAAAGGACCTTGAGTCCTGCTACCCCAAGAATCATGTCAGCTACTTAAGGTAGCATGGTACTAATAGCATTGAAAAAGCTCAATATTAAGTACATAAATACTGGAGCTTCTCTTTTATATTTACTTTCATGGAACAGGAAACTTACTAGTGCTCAATGGAAGTTCAACACACAGAGTTAATGTCCCCCACGTGGTCTGTCCTTGGGTGTAGCATATGAAAATAAACACAGTGAAACTTCATCTTTCTGTTACCATCAGAAAATGCAATTTTCCATGTAAGTGAGTTTTGCAGATAATTTATGATTATATCTTTAAAAATTAAAAGGATCTTTTGAGTAATTATTAGAGAAATCATTATGATTTTGTGATGCTAAAATACCAAGTTTTTCTCAAGGACTCTGAGCTGCTTTGCACCTAGACCCTAACTACTGTGCTCTTTGAGGTCTTACATGGTTTTTATGGTTTTCCTCTCTATACAGTTAATGTGAAGCTGTCTGTTCTTACTTTTTGTTTCTCTGAGCAAACCTACTCCTTGTAGCTCACTCTCCTCCCTAAACTGTCGGATGTGTATATGTGTGTCAAAACCAAATAACCAAGCTTGTCAGAGATGTTTTTTCTGAATAAAGAAAAAATATGTCCCAAATTAGGGCCTGAGCATCTCTCCCGCGCACAAAGTACCTGAATTTTCTTTGGTATACAGACTGCGAAATTTGTTAACTAGCAAATGTGTGCTGAGCACCTGCCATGTCTGTACAGTGTGATGGTATGTTCCAGAGATTTGACCTTGCTGCACATGTGACCTCCCCTGACGTGAGGTGTCACCATAGAATTGGGCCAACCCCAGTATGTTTAGGTGTCATTTGTACTGAGGGTTAAAGTACTGCTTGATTTTATGTTCGGCTGCTTTTAGTGACCTCGGGAGTAGAAGCTTAACCCTGAGGAATCAGTTGTAAACACCCTGAACTTGAAAATGCAGGGCCCTATTTGCTCAGTAATGCAAGGTTCGAGGACAAAGAGATGCCACAAAAGAACACCAGGGTAGCGGTGGGGGACCTGCAACCTTAGGTCGCCTCTTCACTAAGCTGCTTCTAACCTCCCATCCTGGGCCCGTCACTTTCCTCTGAGCCTCAGTTTTCACATTTTAACTGTGAGGATAATAATATTTGCTCTGTCTGTCTCCTAAGGTTATTACCTTTACAGTAAGACAGTGAAGGTGAAAATGCTTTAGAAACCTGAGAGTGCTTTAAGCAGAAGGTGGCTGTCAGCACTGCCAAGAGGTAGAGAGTGAGTGAAGCTGGACTGTGAAAGGGCCGCCAAAGCCAGGAAGCCACACTATTTCTAGAAAGGGAAAGAGAGTGGAGAGATGGCATCGGAAAAGAAGACGGGAAAGTGGTCAGGGCTTTTGGTTTGACGGTGCTACTGTAGCACATGCCCAAAACTGCAAATGCTGAAGATGAATTTTTTTAAAGATTTTATTTATTTTTAGAGAAAGGGAAAGAGAGGGAGAGAAACACCAATGTGCGAGAAAGACATCCCTCAGTTGCCTCTTGCACACTCCCAACCAGGGATCCGGCCCACAACCCAGGCATGTGCCCAGACTGGGAATTGAACCGGTGACCCTTTGGTTCGCAGGCTAGTACTCAATTCACTGAGCCACACCAGCCAGGGCTGAAGATGAATTCTTATAGTTCTTAAATGTGAACTTCTCCAAAAATTAAAATAGAAATAAGATTGTGTAGGTCAGGGTTATGGGGGGGGGGGGGAGAAACAGTTGACTCTTGAACAACACAGGTTTGAACTGCGCAGGTCCACTCATTTTTTCAGTAAATATGGACGTCCCTCCGCGTCCCTGGGTTTTTACATTGGTGGATTCGGCCAACTGCCGATGGAAGAGTATTTTCACTCTGTGGTTGGGAACCTGAGGATACAGAGGGTTAACTTAATGGGGACTTTCAACTCTACTCGGTTGGTGCCCCTAACCACCACCCTGCGTCATTCAAGGGTCAACTGTATTTTAAAATGAAAGCCAACCAACCCAATGATTGAAATGAGCCACATGTAAAGCTGCAAAGAGGTGTCGAACCAGACTGGTGTCTCATCTGTTCTTTTAGACCACAGTTTATTCCAGAAAAGAACTGGGTCTCTGATTTACAAAAACATATTTAGCAAAGCAATTACCATATGTTGTCATGTATAATGCACACTTTTTTGCCCAAATATCAGGGAAAAGTTAAGGTGTGCAGTATACATGGGTAGTACCAGAAAGAAATACTTGTATCTGTTCTTGTGTTTTGCAATTATTTGTTGCATAAAATTTCTTGTACCATAATATGTTCAAAAATAAATGCTAAAATTCCTTTATAATACAAAAAAACCCAAGCATCTAAATATAAATAAGTAATTGAATTTAAAAAATAAAACATTTTTTCCCTGAAAGTTTGGGCCAAAAATGTGGGTGCTCATTGTACATGGCAAACTACAGTACATGGATTAGATAAGTTATTCTGGTTCTATAACTCATTCTTAAATAGCAAAATTACTTACCAATTTTAATATTGTTTTCAAATAGACCTGGAACCAATGTGAAAAGAAAATCAAAGAGCTGAAAAGCAGGCTGCACATTTTAAAGGCACAAAGTAAAGAACCTCTTCCAGAAACTCATGAGGATCTTCAAAAAGAGAAGGAGCTGATTAAGGTATTACAGTGTTCAAGAGAATCACATAGCTGTTTTCTGAGAAGTTGAAGTGTGTGTGTGTTTTCAGTTTCCATGTTGAAACCAAGTGTTCATGTGCAGTTGGCAAACATTTTAACAAAGCATCTTGGTCTCTAAAGGAATCAGAATCTGTATGTTTTGAGATCTATGTATGAAAATGAGAGACTTTTGCAGAAATTCACTTCTTAGGGTGTTGGGAGTTTTCTCCTGGGATCCTGCTTCTATCTGATTCTCCTCTGTAATATAAGATGTGGCCTCTGAGATGACATTGAAAGCTGTCCCCTTATCAAATGACCTTGTCTTCGAAATGAGAGTAAAGTATGACTAAAGAATTCATTTTTTAAAAGCCAATAGGTTGAGTTTTCTGCTCAATTATAACATTTTTATAAAACCTTCCAAACTATATTCTGCCTAATTAATATCGCACTAAGCAAAATTTCCGCATTCTTCAGGTCTTTGCAGACAGACCAAACTTATGGACAGGAACTTGCATCAGTAAGATTCCCAGGTCAGGAACTTCCTGTGTCTCTTCCCTATTTGCAGGTTGATGTTTAAAAGAGATCAGAAGCCGATTGAAACACACTTTGTTTTTGTTTGTTTGGTTGGTTAATTTTCTTCTGTTCCTTCGGTGACTTCAGCAATTGAATTAAAAAAATTAGGAAGGCATGAGTAGTCTCATACTTGAAGCTGTGCGGAGAAATTAGCGTCCTCCTCCCCACATTTTTATTTCCTCATTGTCAAGGTTTCTAACATGCAAAATATTTTTAACCTAACGGTGATATGACAGACTGCCACAGAACCATCACTGGTCTGAAAAGTAAAGCATTGCAAATCAGGTTTAGGGCCTTGTATCATTTCCAACGCACTTTCCCTCCCCAGCCCACTTCTTTATCATTGTACTACATGTCTGTAGTTCTCAGTGACATGTAGAAGTATTACTTTTGATTTTTTTAGAATTTTATTTATTTTTTGCTTTTATTTATTTATTTTTAGAGAGAGAGAGAGAGACATCAGTATGTGGTTGCCTCTCATGCACCCCCAACTGGGGACCTGGCCTTCAACCCAGGCATGTGCCCTGACTGGGAATCCAACTGGTGACCCTTTGGTTCACAGGCCGGCACTCAGTCCACTGAGCCACACCAGCCAGGGCAGTAGTATTACTTTCATTTTTAAACTTTACATGAACAGTACATGTTACATATATAACATATACAACCTCTTTGCCTTGTTATGACTTTGGGTCGTCAGTGTTGACAGCTGTAACTCATTCATTCTCATGCTGTGTTGTATGCATTACAACAATATGAAACAATTTATTCCTTCACCAGTCACTTCGTATTGTGAAAAATTTTTTTACACTTTTGATCATCTGATAGGTATGATAGTATATGTTTGTAGTTTAATTACTAGTAAGTTTAACATTTTTTTCAGTTCACTGCCCCTTCAGATTTGCTTTCTATAAATTGCCAATTTATATATTCTTTACTCATGCTTCTGTTGGGCTGTTTCTCTTTTTCTTATTGATTTGAAATAGCCTCTAGTTTATTTTAGATAATTCTTCTCTGTTGAGTCTAGACATTGCAAATGTCTTCTCCCATCTAAGAGCTTCTTTTTGTACTTTTTCTTGGTGTCAGTGGCTGGAAAAAAAAGGGGGAGATTGTTTTGTTATTTTGTTATAGATGAATTTATCATTATCTTCATTTATGATTTGTTTTTTGTTTCTTTTGTGAAATCTCCATACTAAACTCATGAAGTTTAGACTCTTACATTTTCTTCTGACAGTTTCAAGTTTTGCTCTCTAATCTACAGCTTTATTCATTGAAGAATTGATTTTTGCATACCTTTGGAGTTAAAGATCCAATTTTTTATTCATATAGATAATCAATTGTCCTGATGCCTGTTTACTGAATAGTACAGGGTCCAATTTCATGTTTCCATATACACATGACTTCTTTCTTGGTTCTCTGTTCCATCGGTCTGCTTATCTCAGCTTTCCTGTCAGGTTTTCATTCCAGGCGTGTATGTGCCAATTCCGTATTCTCCCACCTTAGTATGGACGTCCTTGGGTCTTTGATCCTCCACAACTTTTAGAAGCAGTTTGGCAAACTAGGCAAAGTCCTGATAAGAGTTGCAGTGGAATAGTATTGAATTTGTAGATTAAGTTGGGGAAAAATGTCTTTTTGACATTGAGTACTCCTGTTCTTGAATATGGCATCTTGCTCCTTCTAGTTTTATTCAATAATGTTTATTGTATAGTATTGTGAGTCTTTTTGTTAGATTTACTCCTTGATGTATTATTTTGAGGCTATTGAAGATACTGAAAATTTTGCCTTTTTCTTACTGTATTTTCTGTTTATCACTGGTGCTAGAAATGTGATTTTTATATATTGATATTATATTCAACTAACTTGCTAAAAACCCTTTTGTTAGTTTCAATATTTTGTGTATATATTCCTTCAGATATCAATGTCAACAATCACCATTTGTGGAAAATGACCCCTTTTTTTGTTTCTTCCTTTTAATTATTTCTTCTGTCATTTCTACACTGGTCAGTACTTCCAGAACAGAGCTGAGCAGAACCAGTGGTGGCTGGCTCCTTTTTGTTAATCCTGATTTTAAAAAGAATTATTCAGAAATTTCACCCTTAAGTATGTTTGCTGGTGATGTCTTTATTAGATTAAGAAAGTTCCTACGTACCTCTGATTTCTGATAAAGATGTCATTTCTAATCTCCACACAACCTTTAAAGGAAATTCTCCAGACCATCTTATTAAACTTCTTGATGGCAAGTTGTGAAATCATACTAGGTGTAGCTTTTAGAACTCTGAAAACCAATCAAATTAACACATTTTCATCATTGTCTACTCTAGGGCTTATTTCCCATATAAATAAGTAGTTGTTTCTTTCAGATACCTATTGATAGGTGTGAGTGGAGACCCTTCAAGTATGAAGATTATAAGGGCGATATAAATGACCCTTGAGCGTTCTGGCTGTTTCCTTTTACCTCCCCTGTTGTGAAAGTAACTTTCTTGATTAAGTCCTAGAATTCAAAAAGTTTAAATTTGACAGATAATTCACTTTAAAATATAAAGTTCCCAGGGTCAGAGGAAATTTTCTGCTAACCAATCTCTGCTATCAGGGAGCAATTTACTTTTTCTTTCATTATATTTAACTTTCTTTTCTAAAGTCAACCAAAATAATTCCCTTGGAACAGAAGCTGTTGTTCTGTGATTTCCACAGTAGCAACAGTACGCTTCTTAGTTTTTTTTTTTAAATGGGAAGTCACACTTTATATATTTCCGTAACGTAGTTTCAGAATTAAAAGTATGTATGTGTGATTGTTGTTTTCTTCTAAATAAAGGTAAAGACTTACATGACTTTAAAGTAGAATTAATTATATAAAAATATGAACTACCTGAGAAAATGAAAACAGAGGTAGAAAAGTTTCCTTTTGAGAAGAAGGTGGAGGAGAACTGGCCCGACTGCAGACCTGCCCCGGGGCTGTTTCTCATTCAGCCGGTCCCGCCCCCTTCCGGGCCTCCCCTCCCCCAGAGTCCAATCAAAGGATTAGCCTACAGGTTTGGAAACAACAGCAGTTTGAGTTGAAGGTTTGTTTTTTTGTTTTTGTTTTTGTTTTTTCTCCCTTGTGTTTAAATGCAGGAACTAGAGAAGTCTTTGGCTAACTGGACTCAGAACTTGAAAGAACTTCACACTATGAAAACCAACTTAACCCAGCACATTCTTGCGGAGGACGTGATGGTTTTAAAGGAGCAAATAGAGCATTTGCACAGACAATGGGAGGACCTCTGCTTAAGAGTAAGTCAGTTAACTGCAGGGCACGGCTGTTCTGGAGTTTATTGAAATGTCTCTGAAGGCCAGACGAAGTAGAACAGAGCTTAATTTCACTGAGCCAGAGGCCCTTTTCAGTCGGAGCCCCCGGCCGGCCGGCGGCTCTTCCTTCACTAGGCACAACACTGTTTAGCAGATTTGACCCTTTGTTTCTCTAGCACGCAGTGCTGAGACTTGGCACATTTTTAATGAGTCTTTTAAAGAAATAATGTTTAAATGTTGGGGGGTATTGCAACTATGATCACCTGCGCAGGCTGTGCTCTGTCTTGTGCAAATGACAAGCACTAATCTGTACATTAGAATCAGGACTCAGCGGAGGGATCGCTACCAGACTTAGAGCAGAATCTCTGCAGCATCTCTTCTGGGCCAGGTCACACTTAATGCCCCACATCAGCCGCCTTTTATCCGAGAACTGCTCATTCACATGCAGTCGATGTTGATTCAAGCAGCTAGTTTTCAGAACTCTCTGAAAGAGATGATCTGCTACACTTGGTATCTCAGTGGCTCACTTCTGATTAAGAATTGGATTGTGGTTAGGGTATTCTCCAGTGTGTGTGTGTGAGAGGGAGAGAGAGAGGGAGGGAGGGGAGGATCAGGGTGGAATGAAAGGGTTCAAATTGATCTTTGTTTTAAGAACATGTAATTCTAAGAAAAATAAATTCCTGCCTCATTTTTGTGAATTATGAGAAATATTTTTAAGGGTTGAAATTCAGACACTTTTGAATGCATTTTAATAAAGTAAAAACCTTTGTCCTTTCTGATTTTAGTATTTAATATTCACAATGTACCCTACTCTTCAATGTCCTTTTAGAATTTTTATTCAAATTTTACATAAAAGAAAATGTTTAGAAAATGTGGAAAGTATCCTGAAAGGTAAGAAGCCAAGACTGGGGTCCAGATGTTGCTAATTGTTACCATCACGAAGCCTACCAAAATGAGGCTGTGCCATATGCCAGGGTTTCTTAAAGCTAAGATAAATAGATGCCTGGAGGAACAAACACAGAACTTGGTTTTGGGGCATTAGTTCTTTGCACCTTTCTAGCACACTTGGGTGGGTGTACAAGTGTTAGATGCTTTTTGCCTCACTCTGCAAGGAGCAGAGGTGTATTTTGTACAGAGCAGGAAAATCTCTGGCAGTTCAACTAAAGTTACCCCATTTGTAAAGTGGGGTGTTAAAACTACAGAAAGAACTCTTAAGCTACCCCTTTTAACTCTAATATTCAAAAGATTTTTAACATTGGAGAAGACTTTTCTTTACATTTAGAAAGGCTGATTTAATTCTTTAAATTTATATTTACTGAAGTAGTAAATGTGAAGAAACACTGTGAGGAGGAAAATTTTTAGCTAATACCAGCTTAGGGCTTGCTTGAGCCTCATGGAGCACTGGGTGTTTGGGGTCAGCCTGCTTGCTGCAGACCTTGACTCACCCCATTTCCATGGTTTCTATCCAAAGCGACAGGACTATGGGAAGGCGAATTAAATGAGTGATGTGCATCATTTTTATAAACCTTATTTTGCTTTATTTTTGTTTTGAAATAACAATACTAGAATATTTAAATGATTTTCATTTTCATGGTCCATTTGCATTATCAGAATTAAGTTTATAATTGGATCTGTATTATAGTTTTTTTAATTAAATAGGCAGGACATTGTCCTTAAGTAGATACAAAGACTCATTTTTTTAAAGTGAAAGAATTTGAGTCATAAAGTTATAAATTAGCTTTAGCAAGCTTTCAGTAAAGGTATATTGAAAGAACAGGAACAGAAGAAATTTAAGTGATGCTCAATGTTTTCATCTAACCTCTGTTTCTAATTTTTATTTATGTTTTTATTTTTTTATTTTAATTGTTGTTCTTGTACAGTTTTTTGTCTTTTACTCCCATCCCAGCCCACTGCCCCAGCCCTCCCCACCTCACCCCACCTCCATCCCTCTAATTTTTAATATAACCTGATACTACTGGATAAAACTGAATCCTTTTGGTCAGTTGCAATTCAGGTACATTCTTTATATTGTTGCTGTTTATGACATTTATCAAAGGAGAAAAAATTCTGTTGTTAAACTCTAGGAGTTAATGAGGGAAAAACATAGTTTAAGCCTATAGGGCTACTGATTAAAAATGAATGAATTTCATATTCCTTTGGATGGGGGGAGGGTACGGGAACCGCTTTCCTTTCTGCTCAGACTCAGCTGCCAAATGCATTTTCGTTTCCAGGTGGCTATACGCAAACAGGAAATTGAAGACAGACTCAATTCGTGGATTGTGTTCAATGAAAGAAATAAAGAGTTGTGTGCGTGGCTGGTGCAGATGGAAAACAAAGTTCTACAGACAGCAGATATTAGTATCGAGGAAATGATTGAAAAGTTACAGAAGGTAAGCAACAGCACCCAGGTGAATGCAGTTACCACTGCCACGGGATTCTCAGACCTCCTCAAAGTGGTGTGTTACAGGTATGTTTCCAATAACATTTTAGAAATTTAAAGGGATTTTTCTCTTTCTTCTCCTTCTCCGAGAAGAGGTGGTAAGTGAGGATTCCAGAGAGATGGGAAGTGCGGGGCCCACCTAGGAGGGCATGGTGCTGTGTACTGAGGGGAGCTACTTTCCCTCAGGAAGTCTGGCCAGAGAAGGGGCCCGCATCTCCTTAAGCATCTGTTCACACCCCAAGTGAGTTACGGCTTTTCTAGTTCTGATTTAGTTCTGATTGTGGTGGAGCTCCCCTTGCCAGAGGGGAGGGGCCGGTAGTAATGGGTCTCATCATTACCGATCCTCACGGAAAAAGGTAGAGAGGTTCTTGCCACTCAGGAAACCGCTTAGGCTAATTCAGTTATACTCCGTTGTCCCCAACTCCCAGGTAGTTAGATTAGAAGAAATCTGTGAGGGGAAGTCAGGGATGTTCAATCAGAAAAATCACCGCTGCCCAAAATCACACAATGTATTACAGTGCACTGAGGGGCATCGTTGGACTGGTTAGCCCCTCACTGAAGAGCTGTGTTAACAAATGTGAGAAGTTTTTGATTTAAAAAAAAATGTTTTTTTCAAGAGGCAACTGTGTGTTTATTGTCCAGCAAAGAAGTGAATTTTTGGCAGTAACTGAGGCTTTTTGTTTCGGTGCCCTTGCCAGGACTGCATGGAAGAAATCAACTTGTTCAGTGAAAACAAGTTACAGTTGAAGCAGATGGGGGACCAGTTGGTGAAGGCCAGCAACCAGACAAGAGCAGCCGAGGTCGATGACAAGCTCAATAAAATTAACGACCGCTGGCAGCACCTTTTTGATGTCATCGGCTCAAGGTAAGAAATGGTCTAAAAACAATCCCTAGTCTCTTAGGTGCTGTGGTTACCCCCACAGACCTGGACACTCAGCCCAGCCTAACGCTGAGGTGACCTGGCGGTTTCCCAACTTACAGCCAAAGGCAAAGTTTGGTCAGCAATGAGGAGCAATTCTTGTCTCAACAATATAGAAAGATTCTATTTTAGTATATCCCACTTTAATAGTTTTTTTTTCTTTAGCTTAAAATTTCACATGAATTAGATTAGGTTTGAATGAGAGTTAGGAATTTAATTTGAAAAGAAAGGCTTGAGGAGGTGTTATTTAGAAATAGTAACTGCATTGGGACTTGCGTGTCCCCCAGATGAAGTCACGCCTGCTGGTTCCTGCCTGTGGGTGGCAGGCGCAAGTAGGTCAGGGCATAGGCCTGATTTCTAGATGCTGGTCTGGAGGTCCCCAGCTGCCCCCACAGCTGGGGCTTGGAACACCGGAGGCGCAGATCCTCCTTGTGTGCTAGATGTGCCAAGTGCCCAGAGGACATCTAGTCCTAAGCGGGGACTTAGGAGGCATGGCTGCGGCTACAGATCAACACTGTTCTCCAGAGCAGCCCTATCAGAAGTAAGACTGACAATTTTATGTTCGCACAAAATGATGACAGTGATGCCACTCAAGGTTTTAAATGGTTTCTGTTTTCAAATTCTGTCTCCAAAGGCAGGCCCCAACCAAAATGTGTTTTGTTCTGTTTTGCTTTTGTTTCATTGCAACCTGACATACAAAAAAAACAGTCACTCAGCTTGGGGACCACTTATGCAACTTTGTGTGGCCACTGGTCAGGTGAGGCTTTTATGTTTTGAACACACATACGATGTGGAAAAAGTACATGGGAGAACCTGTAAGGCGACAGAAGTATTGGGTGTAGTGAAAATAAGGTACTCCTAATAATTTGGCATTTCCTCTACCTCATTGTTTACTATAAGCCATGAGTGAACCTGCAGCAAAGGCACCAGGCTGAGTGCTGTGAGAATTACAGACAGGAAGTAAGATGAGTCAGTTATGTAAATGGGAGCCGACATCTGAGCAGCTGTAAAACCGAGTGGTTTGAGGGCTCAGATCTCATCTTCCTGGAGAGGGGGTGGGGATCAGGAAGAGCCTCACAGAAGAGTGGTGTTCCCAGATGGTCAGGAATCAGCAATGAGGGCCTGGGATCCGCAAGCATCACTGGTGGCAGAGAGAGATGGAGTGTGCCGTGAGCGACAAGGTGCAGGGGTAGAGCAGTGAGGATGCTGTTCAGGAAATGACAAGAGGCTCCACTGACGTGGGGGATGAAGCTACAAAGGTAGGTAGGGGCTGAGTCCTAGAAGACCTTAAATCTCAACTTTTGTCCTGGCATCTCAAATGGAGTCCGAGCCCTTTGTGGATTTTTAGCAGCAGAGGGTCTGCTGAAGACAAACATTAGAGTGATTGGGCTGGCAGCGTAAGCTGGGCTGAATCCAGCTTCTCTCTACTGCCAGATCAAAAAAAGTATCTGTGGAAAACATGGCAGCGACCCAAGTAAGGATTGAGAGTGCAGGTTTGGAGCCCATGCTGACGTTATCACTTACTCATCACGGCAACCTGAGTAGTGATTTAATCTTTCTAAGCCTCAGTTTCCAAATCTGCATAATATGCCTGATGGCATGGTTCACATCAGAGACCACTGTGAGGATGAATGACGGGCGTTTGCATTTGGTACCTGTGGGGTCCAGCATTTATTGAGTGATGAACATTGTTTTCCCTAAGAAGACACTGAGCCTGAGGAGCATTTCTGCTGAGTAGAAGAGGATTCCCTCGGTTACGTCCAGTAGTGAAAGAGACCTTTCCTCCATGAAACCAGTGTTTTTTACTATCTTGTTTCCAGCACTTAGAACAGGGCTTCAGGTACATGTTGAAATGAATGAACATTGCAGGGCACAAGAATACGGTCGTTTCTGTTGGGTGACTTGTGTGTAGTGTGTCTTTGTTGACACTGATTTTAGAAGACTTCTCTTAAGTTCTCTTGGGCACCTGGCACGAATCTAGGGCGAAGCTGTACCTGTTCATGGATGGTGCTTCCTGAAGACTAGATGACAGTCCATTCTCAATTATTCATGCTTTGGTTTTATCACTTCAGAGTTTAAGAGGTGGCTTGCTTTACTCTCTCCTTTCTGGCTGCCTGTCTTCAGCCAATTTCCTTGGTGAGAAAGAAAGAAACAGCGGGTGAAATTTCAGTGGTCCTTTTGGAAGGAGCAGTTGGCAAAATAAGGAGTTGAAATAATGGCAGATATTTTGTCTGCCAGCTGTGTTTTTTAACAATGTGCTTTTATGTATGATTTTACTTAATTTTTATTGTAATTCTGAAAGTTAGATACCATTACCCCATTTTACAGATGACAAAACTGAGGCACTGAAGTTAAACAGCATGCCCACAGTTGGAGCCAGTATGTGAGGCAACCAGGACTCCAACTCGGGCAGTTGTGTTGCCTCCCTGTTCCCCAGACCCTTCTGGTTTGTTACACTGATATGAACTGAATCCCTTCCAAACTGAGAAGCTGGGGCCCAGGCCAGCATCGCTCAGTTGGTTGGAGTATCATCCCATAATCAAAAGGTTGTGGGTTCAGTCCCCAGTCTGAGCGCATCTGGGAAGCAACCAGTCGATGCTTCTCTCTCACAGCAGTGTTTCTGTCTCTCCTTTCCTCTCTCTCTAAAAGCAATGGAGAGGGGAAAAAACAACAACTAAGGAACTAGGTAGAGAATACCAGTAACTTATCTTCCCTAAAGCAAAGACCAGGCTGAGACCTATGGCTGAGAGTCTAGGAAACTCTTTGATGAGTTTACCCCTTCAGGTGAATCTGTAGATTGAGGCAGCAAGCTTGGACCTGCCTTAGATTGGCCTCATGTAGAATCAGCTGCTTGTCTGCTCTCTGCTACTGATCATATCATCAGGGAAGTTGGGGAACAGGCTGAAGAACTTAGACTTGAATAGTGCCAACCAGGTGCACTAATGGCCTCATTTGCCCAGAGAATTCCGAGCACTATTTATTTAACCTTTTCTGTCCTGCTCACAGTTCGCTGCAGCTTCACTCCTGTGGCAGGGGACAACATTTCCCATTAAAAATAATAAGATTTGGAGGGAGGCTGTAAAGTTACAAATGGTATTCAGAAATCCAAGACCTTACTAAATCAGGTTTATTGGAGGGAAAAAAAAGACCGTTTTTTCAGGTTCATTCTCAGCATAATGGAGGTGAGCGGCAGGGTTAATTAAATGGACTTTAAATTCTGACCATTTCAGGTAGTAGGCTCCATTATGGGGTGAGTAGGGGAAAAATCAGTGCTGTTTATTTTCAAGTGCCAGGCCCTCCATGTATACATGTGTATACATGATATAGCCCTGCAAGGTCAATACTCTCCTTTTGACAAAGAGGGGCAGTACAGCTCAGAGATTGTAAATAACTGACTCGGCCCGGTCAGTTCTGCACAGAGCGGGGTAGAGCCCAGGTCCGTCTGTCCCACTGTACCGCGCATCCAAAGAGCACTTCACTCCTTTGAGACCTTGGCTTTTAAAGGTAATTTATCAGAACTTTTCTAAAACCGAGAACTCAATGTAGAATTTACCATTTATTATAGAGTAATGGTTCTCAAACTTAAATATGTATCAGAATCCCTGGAGGGCTCATGAAAACATGGGTTGCTGACCCCCACCCCCAGACCGCTGATTCTGGAGGTCCAGGTGGGGCCGAGAATGTGCGTTTCTAACAAGTGGGGTCTAGGCATTGCCGGTGGTACTGGTCTGGGAAACACAGAGCGAACAGCAGGGTGCGCACCATGGAGGTGGTGCTGCACCAAGTCAGACATCCTGGACCTGCCACTTACTGTGAACAAGTCTTCTGGCCTCTCCGCACCTCGGTTTCCTTGTTGATCAGCCATTACAAGATCCTGGATAAAAAATGCACCAGAACAACTATGGAGCCATCTGTACACATGCTGGCAGCCTCAGGCAAGGCTAGTGTGGCTACTCAGAGTGGGGCAGAAGTTGGTTTACAGTTGTTCATTTGTAAAAGAATACAATAATTAATCAATGACAATATAAGACTAAAGTCTGTTTCATGTACTCAAATTGTGAACCTGCTTTTGCCCCACCCTGTACGTAGATAAGTTGGGGGAAGGGGCTTGGACCCAAACAACTGTTTTTCCTCTGCTTGCAAAAGGGTTCTTCAGCTTCTATAAAATCTTTAAGGCAAAGAACCTGAAGGACACATCTTCTGAAACAACCAAATAACTCAGCGGGGCTTGGGGAGTCTAAGTCAGTCTTTTTTGTTTGTTTATTGTTTTTTGTTTTTGTTTTTTTGTTATATTTTATTGATTATATTATTACAGTTGTCCCATTTCTCCCCCATCATTCCCCTCCACCCTGCACAACCCCTCCCACCCACATTCCCCCCCTTTAGTTCATGTCCATGTTTCATAAGTTCTTTAGCTTCTACTTTTCCCACACTATTCTTGCCCTCCCCCTGTCTATTTTCTACCCACCATCTATGCTACTTATTCTCTGTACCTTTTCCCCCTCTCTCCTCCCGCTCCCCTGTTCCTAACTCTCCATGTGATCTCCATTTCTGTGTTTCTGTTCTTGTTCTAGCTGTTTGCTTAGTTTGCTTTTGTTTTAGGTGTGGTTGTTAATATCTGTGAGTTTGCTGTCTTTTTACTGTCCTATTTCTTATCTTCTTTTTCTTAGGTAAGTCCCTTTAACATTTCATATAATAAGGGCTTGGTGATGATGAACTCCTTGAACTTGACCTTATCTGAGAAGCACTTTATCTTCCCTTCCATTCTAAATGACAGCTTTGCTGGATAGAGCAATCTTGGATGTAGGTCCTTGCCT